>CM055122.1:308013264-308250866 GCA_029206835.1 Rana muscosa
GTCCTCAGGTCTGGAAGTGATACCAGAAGTGATTCCGCTGAAGGTTCTGAAGAAGGCCCATTGTAGAGTTCCAGTGAGTGTCAGAAACACTACCAGAGGCCCCATGGAAATCCCTGCCAGAATGCTGCTGGGCCAGGTGAGCCCTGCTGCCCCGGTTACCCTGTCAGAAGTAAAGGGGACGGGTGAAAGAGGAGATCTTTGGGAGAAGCTGTCCATGGAGAACTTGAATCTATCCAGGGTTTGGAAAGAGAGAGCCAAGGCCCAGTTGACTAGATGGGAGAAGATATTCTCCAGAGATGAGTTCGATGTGGGGTGTGCGAGGAGTGCCACCCATCGGATCCGCCTCCAGGAAGACAAGCCCTTCCGAGAGAGAGTCAGGCGGGTCCCCCTAGCAGATCTGGAGGATCTAAGGGAACAACTTGCAGAACTCAAGAGGACTGGTGTGATACGGGAGTCCAGGAGCCCCTATGCCTCTCCCATAGTGGTGGTCAGAAAGAAGAATGGGTCATTGAGGCTCTGTATAGACTACAGGACTCTCAACAGGAAAACCATCCCCGACCAATACACCACTCCGAGGATAGAGGATGCCCTACAGAGCTTGTCTGGAGCCAAATGGTTCAGCGTTATGGACCTCAAGAGCGGGTACTATCAGATCCCTATGCATCCAGAAGACAAGGAAAAGACAGCTTTCATAACCCCAGTGGGGTTCTTTGAATTCAATCGGATGCCCCAAGGTCTGTCTGGAGCCCCAGCTACTTTCCAACGTCTCATGGAGAAGACTGTAGGAGACATGAACCTTATTGAAGTCCTTGTATACCTGGACGATGTCATTGTCTTTGGGAGAACCTTGGAAGAACACGAAGAGAGGCTGGAAAAAGTGTTGAGAAGACTAAGTGAGGAAGGACTCAAGCTTTCGCCTGAGAAGTGTCGGTTCTACCAGTCTTCTGTGAACTATCTGGGGCACATAGTGTCTGAAGAGGGGGTGGCCACAGACCCTGAGAAATTGGAGGCAGTTACCTCCTGGCCACGACCCACCACAGTAACAGAACTCAGATCTTTCTTGGGGTTCTGCTCCTATTACAGGAGGTTTGTGGAAGGATTCGCCCGATTTGCTAGACCATTGAATGAACTACTCAAGACCGAGGGGGAAGAGGACGACTCAGGGCCCAGGAAGCCGGGAGAGTCAGTCAGAGATCAGTGGAACCAGAAGTGTGAAGAGGCCTTCCAGGCATTAAAGGAGAGCCTAACCACTGCCCCGGTCTTGGCCTACGCAGACCCAACCAAACCCTATGAACTGCACGTGGATGCTAGTCATAACGGTCTGGGAGGAGTACTTTACCAAGAACATGAAGGGCAACTGCGGCCTGTTGCCTATGTGAGTAGAAGCCTGAACCCCTCGGAGAAGAACTACCCCACGCACAAGCTGGAGTTCCTGGCCCTAAAGTGGGCGGTAGTAGACAAGCTCAAAGACTACCTGTATGGAGCGGAGTTCACTGTGAAGACCGACAACAACCCCCTGACCTACCTGTTCACCACGGCCAAGCTGGACGCCACTGGACACAGGTGGCTGGCCGCACTGTCTGGATTCAACTTCAGCCTTAAGTATAGACCAGGAGTGGGGAATCGAGACGCAGACGCTCTGTCCAGGAGATCTCATCTCCCCACCATTGAAATAGAAGATTGGACCCAAGTGGCACCGGACGGGGTGCGGGCCCTTTGTCAAGGAGCTGAATTCCAAGCTCGAGGAGGTTCCAGAGCAGAGGAAATAGGAGTTACCATAGTGGGAGTCCCCAAACACTACTGTGGAGTAGCTCAACTGGGAGAGGACAACCTGCCAAGACTGTCCAAGAAGGAGTTGAGGTGTGACCAATTGGAAGACCCCATGGGGAGATTGGTCCTGGAGGCCCTGGAGAATCAGGATCCCAACAGACTCATGCGTCAACCTTCAAAAGAAGCTCGCCTGCTGAGGAAGGAGTGGGATAGGTTGCAGCTACATCAGGGAGTGGTCTACCGAAGGGGCCCCTCTGATGACTCAGAAGATAAGTGGCAGCTGTTCCTCCCAGAGAAACATCGGGAGACTGTTCTGATTGCCCTGCATGACAATCATGGCCACCTAGGGGCTGAAAGGACCTTTCAACTTGTCAGAAGTCGGTTCTATTGGCCCTGCATGAGGGCAGAGGTAGAGGAGTACTGCCACTTATGTGCCCGATGCATCCAGAGGAAGACTTTGCCCCATCAAGCTGCCCCAATGGGCCATCTACAAAGTCAAGGCCCAATGGATCTGGTATGCATTGATTTTCTCTGCCTCGAACCCGACCTGAGTGGACTAGGAAATGTTCTGGTGATAACCGACCATTTCACCCGGTATGCCCAGGCTTTCCCGACCAAAGACCAGAAGGCCTCCACCGTAGCCAAGGTACTTATGGAGAAGTACTTTGTTCATTATGGGCTGCCACAGCGACTCCATTCAGATCAAGGGAGGGACTTCGAGAGTAAACTGATCCGGAAGCTACTGGATTCTTTGGGAATCAAAAAGACTCGAACTACACCTTACCATCCACAGGGAGATGCTCAGCCGGAAAGGTTCAACCGAACCTTGCTCAACATGTTGGGGACTCTGGAAAGTGAGAAAAAGCAACATTGGAGCAAACACATAGCAGCCATAGTACATGCTTACAACTGCACCATCAGTGATGCTACAGGCTACTCCCCATATCGACTCATGTTTGGGAGAGAGGCGAGACTACCTGTGGACCTGGCCTTTGGCACCTCTCTGGACCATTCCTCAGTCACATCCCACAAAGGGTACGTGGACAGGCTCAGACAAAGCCTGAAAGTAGCTTATGAGCAAGCTCAAGCAGCTTCCGACCAAAGGGGGGCTAGAAATAAGAGAAACTTTGACTTGAAGGTCCGGGTGCAAGACCTACAGCCTGGGGATCGTGTGCTGTTACGCAACCTGGGGATCCCTGGGAAGCACAAACTTGCAGACAGATGGAGATCTGAACCTTATGTCATCTGTAGGAAGTTGCCGGGCCTACCTGTCTATAAGTTAAAACCAGAAGGAAAGGTAGGCCCACTGAAGATGTGGCATCGGAATTACCTGCTCCCACTTGCTGAGGCAGTTAGAATACCTTCTGCGGGAGACTCCCCTGAACGGGCCTCTATCCTGGATACTCCTAGGCCGAACACTCGGTCGCAGACCTCCCGGGCTGAAGAGGGAGAGGCCTCTCAACTTAGTGAAAATGAAGAAGGAGAACTTGATTGGCTGTGGCCTTCCCCAACTCCAGAAACTTCTAATATTGATCTTCCAGCCACTGAAGACACTCAAGATGGAACACTGAACCCAGAAGCCACAGAGTTCATCCCTTCTAGTCCTTCAGCAGAATACTGGGAAGATGCCCAGGATGGTTGTTCAGAGGAAGAGGAGCCTGAGGCGCCAGAGCCAGAAATCCCAAGAGAGCAAAGGGCTCGAAGAGTCATCCGGCCTCCTAAGAAGCTGACCTACCCACAAATGGGGAACAGTTCGGAAGACTCTGTAGTTACTGCTAGAAGGAATGCTGAGAATCCGGATCCTTCCACTGTCCATTTAGTGGAGGGCAACCCCAGCTCACTCTCTGGCACAGTTAGACAGGTCGCCCCCACTGAAGCGACCTGTAGACAGGACAGCTCCCCATCCTATGATGATTGGTGGGAGGCTCCTCTGTCAATCCTTTGTAACCGCATTGAATCTAAAATGTTTTGTAGATCTAAAAAAAAAAATGTCTTTGGGGACCAAAGATTCAAAGTGGGGGGAGTGTGTAGCGGGGTATTCCCCTTTAAGACAGAGACAAAAAGTTCCAGGGGAGAGGTGAGTCGGGAGGAAGTAAAGGGACATTACTGGAAGTGAAAGCAGAGGAGAGAGAGAGACTACATCACCCATAACCCCGTTCTTCACATGTTCCACCGCAGAGACTCATGGGAGGGGTGATAAAAGGAGGAGGCAAGGCCGGGCTCGGCCTCTTTGGGGGACACGAGACTTCACGGACGGATCCTCCTGTGCGGATGTGTCGGAGTGCAGGGCCTGAAGCCTGAGGCCTTGCTCTGCACCAAAAAGCCTTCCACCCTCCCCTCTTCAAGCCTGGGTGGCATCTGACTTTGTGAGCTACAGCCTTGTCGGATCGGGGGCCCGATCGTTCCAGAGATCGAGTGTGTGTGACACGGCCGGTGGAGGTTTCCCGGACTGGATCCGTAGTCCGGCGGGTGAGAGGGCGTAAGCCCAGCTAAGATACTGTTACTGTATATAGGCCTATAGACTGCCGTGGCCTACAAGTTATTTTCATACCCCTTGGATTACAAAGTTATACTCTGTTTAAAGTGCACCACCATTACAGACCTGCCGGTGAAGAAAGAAGGACTAAGCTAAATATTAAAACCAGGCCTGGTGGGGATTCTAGCGTGTTTGATTACTGCGCCATAGGGCACTTAGTTAACGGTCGCCCGTATGGCGCACCTGTAGCATGTGTTACTATATAGTGTGTTAGAGTGGCAGGACGCTGCCCTTAGGAGTGATTGTCTAGAACTGTGATTATTGTTACCCCCTTTATTCATATTGAGAATTAATGAGTAAAACACTCTATCTATTACAATTCATTACTGTGTCCTTGCTTAGTTATTATATTGCATAGGATATATCATTGATTATTAGTCCTAGCTGTGCCAGAAGGGGGTAGAGCCTATTGCCGGGGGTTGGCGGAGCTGTATTCAGGGCCCAAATCTAATTCTGCGGCCTCCTTAGTTGGAGGTATCGCTACATAAAGAAGTCACATCCATAATTTATTGTTGGGGGGGGGGGG
This sequence comes from Rana muscosa, assembly GCA_029206835.1. NCBI lineage: Eukaryota > Metazoa > Chordata > Amphibia > Anura > Ranidae > Rana > Rana muscosa. Next base: position 308,018,097 of record CM055122.1, read on the forward strand.
GGGTTGCTGCTCTGGTCATACCGCTCTCTCTGCCTTAGATGTATAAAAAAAAAAATTCAGCCAGGATGTGAAGTGGGGAAGGCAGAGCGCTCCCTTCCTCCAGGCTACGGAGCCACAAATTTACTCAAATGCTTTCAATTTTCCTTATTTACGAGCAGAGAAAATTGCAGCAATTTCTGAAGATTGCCATCCCTTTGGCAGCTTTGTAGCCGGGTGTTTATGGAAAGCATTACTGTCAGGGTTATGGAATATAAAAAAGGTATGAAAATGGGAAGTAACCCTAGTGAAAAAAAAAATAGATCATTATCAAGTAATGATATACGACTTCTCTATTTATCTGTGTAAAATATGAAAATAAAAAATGAAAAAGCTGCACTCCCGCATTGTTCTTCGTATCCAACAAACTTTATTGCTCAGCAAGCAAATTCACTAATCCAGAGCATTGCAAATACACTCCGCCAGACTGTTTCTTCTACTCCTTCAGCGTGTATCTCTCAAACAGACATTGGTCGTCAAGGGTCTGTCCTGATCCTTGTACAGCAGCCATACGTCTTCCTCTTCAAGCATTGCTTGTGATTAGACAAGGCCATGTATGGCTACCCGACAAGGTGACAAGGTACACTTCCTAACCATGGTAAGATCTTAACCACTTGAGGACCCGCGCACGACGATGTACGTCGGCAAAATGGCACGGCTGGGCACATGGGCGTACAGGTACATCCCCTTTAAGAGCCCAGCCGTGGGTCGCGCGGCGAGCTCGCGACCCAGTCCTCTCCTCCGTGACCGTCCCTGCGGGAACAGCGGACCCGATCGCCGCTGGTGTCCCGCGATCAGGTCACAGAGAGGAAGAACGGGGAGAGGTAAGTGTAAACAAACCTCTCCCCGTGCTTCCTAGTGTGACTGACACTGATCGTCAGTTCCCTGTCATAGGGAACGACAATCAGTGATGTCACATGCTAAGCCACGCCCCCCCACCATAAGGAAAACACATCAGGTCACACTTAACCCCTTCAGCGCCCCCTCCTGGTTAACCCCTTCACTGCCAGTGTCATTTTCACAGTAACCAATGCATTTTTATAGCACTGATCGCTGTAAAAATGACAATGGTCCCAAAAAGGTGTCAAAAGTGTCCGATATGTCCGCCATAATGTCGCAGTCACAAAAAAAAATTAAAAATCGCTGATCGCCGCCATTAGTAGTAAAAAAAAAAAAAAATTATAAAAATGCCATAAAACTATCCCCTATTTTGTAAACGCTATAACTTTTGCGCAAACCAATCAATAAACGCCGATTGCAATTTTTTTAAACAAAAATATGTAGAAGAATACGTATCGGCCTAAACTGAGGAAAAAAAATGTTTTTTATATATATTTTTGGGGGATATTTAATATAGCAAAAAGTAAAAAATATTGCATTTTTTTCAAAATTGTCCCTCTATTTTTGTTTATAGCGCAAAAAATAAAAACTGCAGAGGTGATCAAATACCACCAAAAGAAAGCTCTATTTGTGGGGAAAAAAGGACGCCAATTTTGTTTGGGAGCCACGTCTCACGGCCACGCAATTGTCAGTTAAAGCAACGCAGTGCCAAATTGTAAAAACACCTCGGGTCCTTATGCTGCATAATGGTCCAGGTCTTAAGTGGTTAAAGTTTTCCTTCGGCAACCTTTTTTAGTTTTCGATAGAGTAGGGAAAGTTTAAGCCGGGAGGCTCTAATTGTCTTCGAAAAGGGGTGCTCTGCCCCCCAAGCCCACCCACATGTGTGACAATAGAGAATTAATATTCGCTATTGTCTTCCTGATTCTCCTCCCGGCCAATCATGAAGTCCTGAGACCCGATTGGCCGAGAGGAGAAGCTACCATTTGTCCGCCAAGGAGTAGGAGATGCAGGGGAAGCCGCCAAGGAGGATCTGACGATGCCTGCGACTTAGATGGGGTAAGTGCGGTGCTGAAGTACGGACTGACAAGTGAGCGAGGGGGGGGGTTGGGGTTTCTGCGAAACGACTGACCAACCGACCAATCGGGGGGTGGTGGCGGGTGGTTTGTTTGACTCCCCCCCCCAAAAAAAATAATAGAGCACCATCCGCCACTGGCTGTCATACTTTGAATGACAATTACTCAGTCAAGCAACACTGTACCCAAATGAAACTTGTATCATCTGTTGAGACAGATAGAGCTTTCTTATGGTGGTATTTAAAGCGGAGCTCCACCCAAAAATGGAACTTCCCCTTTTCGGATTCCTCCCCCCCTCCGGTGTCACATTTGGCACCTTTCAGGGGGGAGGGGGAGGGGGGAGCAGATACCTGTCTAATACATTTTGCTCCCACTTCCGGACATAGATACCCGAGCCACCTGCGGGCATCTACGCCACGTCCGGCCCCTCCCCCCCCTGCTGTCTTCTGGAAGACACACAGGTCCCAGAAGACAGCAGGGACCAGTGGGATCGCGCAGCGCGAGTCGCGCATGCGCAGAAGGGAACCAGGAAGTGAAGCGGCAAGGCTTCACTTCCTGATTCCCTTACCGAAGATGGCGGCACCCGAGAGCTGAGGGAAAGATCGGCTTCGGGCGCCCTGGACAGGTAAGTGTCCCTGTTTTAAATGTCAGCAGCTGCAGTATTTGTAGCTGCTGACTTTAAAAAAAAAAAAACGGCGGAACTCCGTTTTAATCACCACTGGGTTTTTTTTTTTTGCTATATAAACAAAATATACTGTAAATTGAAAAAGATCACTAGTATTACAGGCTACACTGCCTATACACCAATATGGAACAACGCAAATTATGAGCAAGTGCAGAAATTGGAGGGATTTGGGCTTTGGCAAACACAGGGGCTGAGATATGTGGAACAACTGTTTTGGAATGATAATATAAAATCATTTGTGCAAATATCTGAGGAATTTAGGATTCCAAAACAGAGGTTCTTCCAGTATCTGCAGCTTAGACATGCTCTTATAGTGGAGTTCCACCGTAGAAAAAAAAAATTTCACCAAAAATCTACAAATAAATAGAAAAAGAAATTGGGGAAAAAAAAAATTGGAAAAAATAAATACATTTTTTACTTACCAGAAATAGTGGTTGCTATGCGGATATTCCTAATCTGCCTCTTCATCCACCGCGGCTGGTCTTCATCCTTGCGTTGTCTTCTGGGGAATGGTGCGCGCTGCCTTCTGGGAACTGTGTGTATCCCAGAGAGCAGCCGCCCATTCACAAAACACTGCGAGACTCGCACATGCGCAGTAGGAAACGGGCAGGGAAGCCGCAAGGTTCCACTGCCTGCTTCCCTTAGTGAGGATGGCGGCGCCGGGAGCTGCAGGATCGAGGGATCGGCCTCGGGGGACCGACATCGCGGGCGAGTAGGACAGGTAAGTGTCCTTATTACAGTGTTTGTAGCTGCTGACTTTAAAAAAATAAAAATAAATCGCGGGTGGAATCCCGCTTTAATGTCGAGGCCCTTACATCTGTACTTAAGCTTAATGCCTCTAAAGCAGTGGTTCTCAACCTGGGGGTCGGGACCCCCTTGGGGGTCGAATGATGATTTGCCAGGGGTCACTGAATCCTGGGCTGTTCCTGAAGCCTGCACCGCTCTCCCAGCCTTTTTTGCAGCCGCCCAGCTGGACTGTTCCTGGAGCCCGTGGCCACCCACTCAGCCTCTTCGCAGCCGCCCATTCAGTTCACGACATGGCTTGGCGGGCAGAGACTAGAGGTCAGCTGGCTGGTGAAGAATGTTAAATGGGAGGGGCTTGAGGAGACCCAATCTCCTGATTTCGGCAGAGGTGTCACTGCTAGGAGACGCCACAAAGTCGGAGACACAGTGAATAACACTACCTTGATTATAGTTGCCGTTTAAAGTCCCCACTACAGTTCTCAGGTGAGCAGATGACCTTTATCAAGAGCACCTAAGTTGGCTGCTCAGAACTCCCCCTAGCACTGCCACTCAACCCAACTCCCCCACTAAGGAGTAAGAGAAAGAATAAAAATAGAGAATACATGAAAGGGAGAGGAAAAGAGGGGGAGGAACAAAGAAAAAGGGAGAGAAATTTAGGATAGAGAGATAAAAAGGGAAAGAAAAGAGATCAAAGAGAAAGAGTGGTACATCCTAAAAGTTACCATAAGGGGTTTTAATACTGTACAAGTGGGAGGGACTCAGGGGGCGCTAAATGTCAGTGGGTTAGGGGCGCAAATTACTTGTCTTGCCTTGGGTGCTGATAACCCGCGCTACGAAAATAATTTTACTGTTAGGGGTCCCCACAACTTGGGAAATTTTATCAAGGGGTCACGGCACTAGAAAGGTTGAGAACCACTAATAACATTGTTGAAGAAAAGGGAGCAAAAGAAATGACTTATCTCTAAACTATATGAGATATTGCAGAGTAAATTTAAGGAATCGGTAGTGGTACCGGCCAGGGATGCAGTGGGAACGAGACCTGGGAGCACCGACTGATGCTCAGTGGTCGGAGGTCTTGTCTGCGTTTCCCAAAGTATCACTTGTCCGCTACTCAAAAATGAACACAACTTTTTATTACACATAGATCATCATCATACTATATCCCGGAAAAATTATTTAAGTGGAAACAAAGAGAATCCTCTCTATGCGATATTGGCAGGATATAATTAAAAAACATAGATGGTGCCTTAGGTATAGAAATCCCATTAGATCCGAAACTTTGTTTATTAAGTATAATGGAGGAACTAAATATTTTAAAAAATACCCATATCGCAATGATGAGAGACTTGTTTCAGGCATGAAAATGAATAGCCCAGAAATGGATATCTATATACCCCCCGACAGTCGAAGAATGGAGAATACAAATTAAAGAAATCATAATAAAGGAAGAATTTATTTATATACATAGGAGGGAGTCGAGACAAATTTGATGCCATTTGGAAAGGATGAGTAGAGGCTTGGGACCATGAAAATCCAAGATGATTTAATATGGGAGAGGATTGGGATGGGATTCACAGTGGGGGAAGGAGAGATGGGGTTGAGTTGTGGTTTGTTTTTTCGGAGTTTGTTGTTGTTTTTTTTTTTATTTATTTTTTAGGGTGGGTGAATGTAAGAGCCGGTTCACACCAGGGCGGCGCGACGCGGCACGACTTGTGGGGGCGACCTCGGCGGCGCGATCTCAAGACGACTTGAGACGCCCGCCAAGGCGATTTGCATAAGACTTCTGTATAGAAGTCAATGCAGGTCGCCTTGGGTCGCCCCCAAAAGTAGTACAGGAATCTTTTTCTAAGTCGGAGCGACCTGAGTCGCTCTTACTTAGAATGGTTCCATTGAAAATCATGGGACGCGACTTGTCAGGCGACTGAGTCGCCTGACGAGTCGCCCTGGTGTGAACCGGCTCTAAGGCCTCATGCCCACGGACGTTTTTACAGCCGCGTTTTTGAGCGTTTTTTACAGCTTAAAAACGCCTGTCCATGTTAGTCTATAGCTTCATGCCCACCTAGGCGTTTTTGAGCTGCAAATGGCATAGGCGTTTTTAAGCTGTAAAAAAAAAAAACAGGACCAGTGCGTTCCGCGGCGTCGGCGTTAGGCATAAAAAAACGCGAAGCGTTAAAAAACGCGCAAAGACGCTGCGGCTGCGTTTTTATCTTTTTTTTTTCAAAAAAAATACAGTCAAAAAATGTATACACTAACATGGACAGGCGTTTTTAAGCTGTAAAAAACGCTCAAAAACGCGGCTGTAAAGACGTCCGTGGGCATGAGGCCTTAGAAGTAAGTTCATGTATCTGGATAAAATGTATGTATAAATGTATAACTTGTATTGTTATGAAAAGAATAAAAAAAGTACTGAATTAAAAAAAAAAAAAGAAAATTCAGAAAAAAAACAAAACATGTTTTTTCTTTGTTTTTGTTATCAAATTTTGCAAACAGATAATCTTTCTTCATAAATTTAAGTCAAAGTGTATTCTGCTACATCTCTTTAGCATAAATAACCCAGATCAGTGTTTATTATTTAGTCTCTGTGAAAGTTTTAGAGTTTACAAACTACGATATAAATATTTAAAAATTGATAAATCCCGATACTCATTTCTTGAGTTTTTAAAATGTCAGGACAGTACAAATACCCTTTTTGGAAAGGAGACATTTAGTAAGAGGCATGGAGAAATTTTTGAAGTTGTACTTGTTTGTAACTTTTTGGGAAAATTAAGAAATAAAAATGTTTTTATTATGATTTTTTTTAATTTATTTTTTACATAGTGTCACCAGAGTACAGCTGTATTATAAGCCTGGTGTGTCAGTGATCAGGGATACTGACTAGTGTCAGTATGTAAAAAATATATATATATATATATATATATATATATATATATATATATATATATATTTATTTATTTTTTACATACTGTGGCCAGAGCAGTACAGCATTACCATAGTGACACTGTTATTCTGGGGAGGCGATTAAGATTTTATTTAATTTTTTATACACTATGACTGATTATAACAGTGATGATCACTGTTATAAGCAAACATTTCTATGGATGGCATCCATTCATTGCCAATGTGCACTATTGTGATAGCTGTGATTGGCCCTGTCTGTACCATGTGATCACTGTGACCAATCACAGAGATCATTACAATATTACACAATGAATGGCTATGAATGAAAGCCATACATGGTGTACCACTGTCATGTGATCGCTGTAATTGGTCACAGTGATCACAAAGTACCAGGGCCTGACCCGGTACAGTGATCTGTCATCAGGTTTGTCCGATAGACACAGCTGGTGACAGATTGAGCCACAGCACAGCCTCTGAAGCACGCAGAAGGTGCGCGACTCGGAGGACGTTATATGACATGCATGTGACATTCCGTAAAAAATTTTGCCCTGAGCAGCTGCTTTTCTGTGTTTAGGTGAGCAGTCGAAAGGGTGGATAAAACCACGGCTCAACCGCCTGCATTTACTGCCCCCCTGGCTGGCCCATGTGAAAAAAGCCAAAGAGCAGTGATGGGAAGCAGCCAATCAGGATTCAGTTTTTAGCAGCTGCATGGAGACAGGGAACTGAAGGCTGATATCTAATGGTTTCCTATGGCATACTGCACTCATTAAAGTGTAATCCCGGCCGTTCATGAAAAGTAATATTCCAAGGCAGGATAGTGAGATGTTTAAGTCTGTCTACAGTGTTTATTGCATCGCCTGTGGCATCGTGCTCCTGAGCCCCGCTCTATGCTTCAATAAGACACACTGAGCCGTGGCTTGGCCCCACCCTCCACTCTCTCCTCATTGGCTCAGTGGCTGTGATTGACAGTAACAGAAGCCAGTGGCTCCCGCTGCTGTCTCAGCCAATGAAGAATGAGAGACCCCGGAGAAGCTCAATTCTCGTGCACATTGCTGGATCGAGAGGGAGACCAGGTGAGTAATGGTAGGGGGGGCTGAGGGGGGATGCTGCACACAGAAAGTTTTTTACCTTCATGCATAGAAGGTAAAAAAAAAGCTTGTGCCTTTGCAAACACTTTATGGGTGTTAGAGGAGGTTAATATCGAGAGATTTAAAGCATCTGTAAACCATTACATATACCCAGTGAAGTGGCTGGCCTCAGCTGATACACAGAGATGAAACAAACCCCCCCCCCTACATAAGTTGTACCTGTTTATCTACAGTTTTCTCTTCTCTACAGCCAAAGTCTAGAATTTATAAAGCTTGTCTGAGCTTTCAGAAAGCAGGGGGTGGAGATCTGAAATTACACTCTGCAGAGCTCAGTGCGGATGGATGCAACACACCCCAGATATACAGCACACAGGAACAGAGCTGAGGCTGTCAATCACAGGTTGTGTGCTGGAGATCCCTCCCCTGTCATATTTTTTCTCTTGGTGTCAGGAAAACTTGTCAGAAGTGACTCATGCTGATGGTAGAGGAAGGAGGCAGCAGACAGAAATGACACTTCATGTTCTGGATTGAGACAAGTACACACTATAGAGGGATGTGCTTTGGTCATATTTCATGTCTGAGGTTTACAAACACTTTTTAAGGAGTTGTAAACCCTCAAGGTTTTTTACCTTAATGCATTCTATGTATTAAGGTGAAAAACCTTCTGTGATGCAGCATAAATAGGAGGCACGAATTGTGAAACTCGCCGCGCCTCTCCCAAAAATGCTTCGGATGTTATCATTATCATTCCTGGAGCCTCCTGATTCCACAGGAAACATTCGCTCTTGTTTTGTTTCTGTACAACAAGCGAGACTTCCGTTTTCAGACAATTTAAGCCCTCATTTCTGTCTGGACTCTTCCTTTTCCAGATCAAAAGGAAAAAAACTTCGGAAACAGCCACTCAGATACCAAAGATCTCTGCTTTATCTCTGTGAAACGACAGAAATAGCTCTTTAAAATATTCCAACTGGGAGAAACAATGTCAATGAGACATTTGTTCATTTGGAAAAGACAGACTAGACTGGTGATTTGGCCTGCATTCACACCTGAGCGTCGCGCTTTTGATCGTTTTTTCTGGCATTTTGTGGTCAGGAATGGGGGCAAATCTTCCGGAGGTCAAGTGGTTAAAAAAGCCCCCGTTTTGCCCAGACCAAACCTCAAAAAAAAAAAAAAAAAACATTTTTGAAGTTTGGCGTTTTTTTTATTAGCCAATAGAGAAAAATATCATCTGTTTCTTCATTTTTTGCTATGTTTTTCAGCTTTTTCATCCACTTTTATTATTTATTATTAATTTATAAAAAAATATTTATTTTTGCTAGGGTTGGGGGCTTTGATTAGGTTTGACGGTTTATTTTATTATTATTATTTACTTATTATTGTTACAACACAGATCTCTGTGTTCCCCCAGTCCATCCCCCACACAGTTAGCTTTTGAGTGTTTTTTTTTTTGGGCATTCTGTTGCGTGTTTATGAGCGTTTTTAAAACATTTTTGAGGTCTGGCGTTTTTTGTTTTTTTATCAGCCAATAGAGAAAATATCATCTGTTTCATCATTTGTTGCTATGTTTTTCAGCTTTTTCATCCACTTTTTTTTTTCATTTATTATTCATTTATATATAAAAATAAAAAAATTAAAAATTTGCTAGGGTTGGGGGCTTTGATTAGGTTTTAGGGTTTATTTTATTATTATTATTAGTATTATTTACTTATTATTGTTATAACACGGATCTCTGTGTTCCCCCAGTCAGTCCATCTCCCACACAGTTAGCTTTTGAGCGTTTTCTTGGGCATTCTGTTGCGTGTTTTTGAGCATTCCTAACCTGTTTTTGAAATTTGCCGCTTTTTTTATTAGCCAATAGAGAAAAAGATCATCTGTTTCTTCATTTTTTTGCTATGTTTTTCAGCTTTTTCATCCACTCAGCTTTTAGCCGCGAGATATAATTGAGATGACCCACTCGTCCTGAATTTTTGTTTTCCAAATGTCCGCAAAGTGCAGCAACCTTCCCCCCATTAGATGGAGTTAGGGCGTCCCCTCAAAAGGAGGGCCTGGTACTGCGTTTAGAAGAGTTTTGCGGCTTGCCTCTGGCTTTAGCGCCCTGTTGGCAGCGGAACTGCCTTGGCGCTGAGACATTTGAGGAAGCAGTTCCTGAGGTTTTAAACGAGGGACATTTGGTGCTTTTCTTCACAGGAAGTAGAGAACTCTTCCCTCTGGAAATCTGTTGGATATATTTGTCCAAGTGATCACCGAATAAACGTTCCCCATGAAAGGGGAAACCTGACAATAACTTCTTACAAGGAAGCTCGACTGACCAGTCTTAAGCCATACAAGTCTGCGCATATGTACAGACAAGAGGGCCAAACGAGAAACCTGCTGTATTGAATCCTTCAACAGAAAAACACAGCGATCAAGGAATATCTGTCTTACTTTCAGGCAGATCATCCTCCTGGTTAGTCCAGTTAGGCCGTTTGACCTGATCCTTTACAGACTGGCAAATACCAATTGCTGCAACATCTGGCTGAATAGCTGAACTGGCCAAAGAAAAGGAAACCTTTAATCATAACTCCAATTTCTTGTCAACAGGGTCTTTCAAGCCCTGTGCGTTATCTACCGGACAGGTTAAGTTCTTATTTAAGGAAGAGACAGCTGCATCTACGGCTGGCATGCTCCATTTCTTAATGAACTTTTCATCCATGGGATATAAAAGGGAAAACCTTTTAGGAGGAACAAAAATCCTGTCAGAATGTTCCCAATCATCATACACGGCTTGTTCCAATAGAGGGTGTAGGGGGAAAGCCTGTGTGGCCTGAAGAGGCCTCAGGGATCCCAAAGAGGACCAGGGGGGCTCAGTAACCTCTACAAGAGGCAACTTAAAGGCAGAGCGAACCATTTCGGTCAGAGTCATCATCAAAAGCCTCTGTGACTGAGAGGTAGACATCAACTGGATATCTTCTTGTCCAGATTGCTCGGAAGCAGACTTAACTGCGGGGCACTCCGTTGAATCCTAAGCTTTAAGCTCTTCCCCATCCTCAACCCATTCCTGCTCCAAACTAGGAGGCTCCAGGGAGGGGGATCTGTCACGCTTCTTGCCACCCTGCGGGATGGTGGCAATCATGCCAGCTATCCTGTGCTCTAACCCGGCTAGGGCTGAGGACAGTTCATCCTTGGTGATAAAGAGTGAAGCAGCAGCGTTGACTGTGGGCACAATACCAGATGGGCACAGCGGCTCAGATTGCCCGGAAGCCTCTGGTCTTTCAGGGGATACAACACTAGGGATACGACTAGGTTCATCAGGAACTACTGATGACATAGGTGTGCCCTTCCCTGTAGTGTTTGTCCCACTCCTCTTTTTGGAAGACATTCAATAGCCACAAAAAAAGAGTACTTGGGTGTAAATTTAACACACCTCAGAAGGGAGACCCTTTAATAGGGATCACCAAGCCCCTATGTAACAATCCTGCTAAGCACCTTTAGCCTGCCAAGTAACACTTGGTGACTCACGTGACCCGGGTAAGGAGAACTGAACTGCTGAAAGTGCCTGTTCAGAGCCTGCTCTGTGTCCCACAGCTGCCTGGAAGCACCTCATGCTTGGCTTGCACAGCTTAAAGTGGTTGTAAAGGTTCACTTTTTAATTTTCATGTCATACTTATCTCCAGTTCGTTTTGCAGAGTAGTCCCGATCCTCCTGTTCTGGGGTCCCACGGTGGCTCTCTCGGCTCCTCCCCGCAATAGCTAACCCCCTCTGGGAAGCTCTCTCGAGGGGGTTACCTTGCGTGCGTGCTCCCATCTCATACACTCGGCGTCCATAGACACAGAGTGTATGACTCGGTCCCGCCCCCGGCGGCCGCGTCATTGGATTTGATTGACAGCAGCGGGAGCCAATGGCTGCGCTGCTATCAATCTATCCAATCAACGCCGAGACTCCGTGGAGAAGAGGACGCCGGGGACAAGCCGAGCAGGTGAATGGGCTCAGGTAAGTAAAACGGGGGGGCTGGCGGGCCCGTCATTGCCAGGTGTTTTTTCACCTTAATGCATAGGATGCATTAAGGTGAAAAAACACGAACCTTTACAACCTCTTTAAATAAGCTGGGTGTGCGCAGGAACGTTCTGTGCATGCGTGTGCACGCACGTGGTCCCGGCGAACGGGTGTGGCTGTATTCGCGTATGACGCAAATCGTGTGCCCAGATAAAGGCTAATGCGCAAGTGCGGCAAAGCCGCGTGCGCCATGGCCGCCAAACAAACCAACTGCTAAGTCAGCGGTTCTCTTTGCAAAATGCACGTGCGCCATGGCCGCCAAAAAACAACTGCTGCACACGGCGGCGCTCTTGCGAATGCACATGCGCCATGGCCGCCAAATAACTTCTGAGCACAGCGGCACTCTTGCGAACGCACGTGCGCCCTGCTAACCAAGGCGAAATGGCACACCATCATGCGCCATCATACAGGTAAAAAACAGCCAGACACAAGCAAAAAAGTTACACTTTGCAAACACCCACAGCTAGCCCAAAACTCCCCCGCATGATCACCACACACAGGTGTCCAGCCTTTCGCTAGCTTGACTGATTGTAACAACCACTGGGACACCCCACAATAATAAAATAAAGGGGTTTCACTTACCCATCCAGGCACAGGGCCACTTAGAAACTAAGGGCCCAATCTTCACCCTTCATGGTGGGTTCCTGTCACTTGGACCTTCAAGGACTGGGTACCCTTTCATGTTTAGGGTCCACTCCCTTGGACCTGTACAGCACCCTGCGGAAAAGGCCTTAGCGCTGGAGTGTCCAGGATTTCCACTCCGCAGGGTTTAGCGCCCGGAGGCCACATTATAGGCAAAATCTCGCAGGATCTCGAGTCTTCTTTGCGAGGCTCGGGTACCATTTATCTAAGCATAAAAGCCTGTGTCAAATGGATCCGATCGGTCAAACCCTTGATTCATTTTTGGAACCGTTTGTGGGAATAGAGACCAGGAGCTCAGAGAGCTCAACAAACCGTGCCATCCGCCTTGCAGACACTGGTAAAAAAACTGATGTGCTTCCTGTATGGGAGGGGTTATATAGGGGATCACTTCCTGTCTAAAGACTTTTGGTCTACCAGTGTCCATTCACCTGGAGATGGAGTATAACCCAGCAGGTAATGAATATAAGCCTGACTCCGTGTCCCATGATGTATGAAAAAAAAAATAATATATATTTTTATTTTTTTAAATTGTCGCTTTTTTGTTTCTAGCGCATCTGACCTGAACAATTTCTCCTTCTGAGTTGTATTTAACCTGCTTTAAGTAGGTTTTAAGAATAGTGAGAGCTAGGCTTTTCTTCCAATTTAAAGCGGTAGTAAACCGCCCCCAAAAAAAGAAACAAGTAGGCCCCCTGCAGCAGTAAGCCATAATGTGCTAGTATGCATCGCATACTAGCACATTATGACAGGCTTACCTGCAAAAGGCTTACTGCTGTCACGGCTCCCTGGGCGCTTCAATCTTAACCCAGTCTTCCTTTTGGGTTTGTGGGCTCCGGCTGTTTGAAAGGCAGATGCGGTCACTCCCGCACGGAAGCCCCAGCTGCGGTACGGTGCTCTGCATTTTGCGGCATACTGTAAGCCCTGGAATGCAAGGCGTCACTGTGCCTGCACGGGGGGCGTCATCGGCTATTGCCGATTTGAAAATCTCCTAAATGATGTAGGTTTGTGAGATATTCATTCAGATAGGAGGTCTCACTCAGAGTCAGAGGAGCAGTAGCCAAGAGTCAAGAGACATTAGGTCTCACCCAGGGGTCAGAGGAGCCCCAGCCAGGAGTCAAGACACAGGAGGACTCATTCAGGAGTCAGAGGAGCCCCAGCCAGGAGTCAAGAGACAGGAGGACTCATCCAGGGGTCAGAGGAGCCCCAGCTAGAAGTCAAGAGACAGGGGGTCTCACCCAGGGGCCAGAGAAGCCCCAGACAGGAGTCAACAGACAGAAGGTTTCACCCAGGGGTCAGAGGAACCCCCCCCCAGGAGGCGATTGATATCCTCGGCTGTGCATGTTTCCCTATGAGACTGTGTAGAGGGGGTGAGTGCATTACCTCCACCCATGTCTCAGATTACACTCAGCTCTGTGCAGTGTGTGACATCAGATCCCCACCCCCTACCTTCTGAAGCTATGGCGTGCTATTTAAAATGTGTGCTTTAGGAGGCTGTAGAGGAGAGAAGGCTGCAGATAAACAGGTACAACTTACGTAGGAGGATTTGTTTAATCTCTGTGTAACACCTGAGGCCAGCCACTTCACTGGGTTTAGATAAGAGTTTACAGCCACTTTAATGCAACTCATGGTAACATATAGAATAACGCCTATAATTATTATACAGGATTTATATAGTGCCATCAGTTTGTGCAGCGCTTTATGTAAAGCGATTGGTAATTTGTAAGTCAATTTCTTTTTATAATAACAAACATGTAATACTTACCATGGTTTTGCACTGAGCAGCCCCAATTCTCTTCTTCTTGGGTTCCCCTGCCAGCGCTCCTAGCTCCTCCTCCCTTCCGAGTGCCCCCAAAGCAAGCCGCTTGCTATGGGGGCACTCGTTCAGGCAAGACTTTGTGTGTCCATAGACACATGCAGCCCGGCTCCACTCCCCTGCTCTCTCCTTGCAGGCTGTGATTGACAGCAGAAGAAGCCAATGGCTCCCGCTGCTGCCTCAATGGCCAGTGAGGAGAGAGAGAGAGGAGAGAGGCGCTGCTCTAGCGCTGCATCAAGACCTGGCTCAGGTAAGTATTTAGGGGGGTTGGGGGGGGGGCTGACCGAAGGAGGTTTTTTTATCTTAATGCAGAGAATACATTCTGCCTTTACAACCACTTTAAATTCTCTAGGCAACATCCCACAGCGCACCACAAATGTGCAAGCGGCCCTAAACAATCAGCATAACTTCCCAATCTTTTCCCCGAATCCAGACTTGCGTCTATCCCGCCTTCTCCAATCAACCATTTTCACATTTGTTTCGCGTTACCCAATAAAAGACCGTCGTCAGATGCCGCCATACAATCGGATAATTAGAAGTTAACACGAATGGCTCCGGCCCCGTTTGTCATCCTAGAACTTGTTTAGACGGTGACTGCGTCTTGGCCAGCGTGAGCTACAAAGCGATTTCTCGCTCTTAGACTATCGCACTTCTCAGGCCGGCATGAGAGCGTCCTTGAAAGTGATTGAAATCTGAATTTTGCTTCAAAGTTTGTTATGAAGAAATGTATTTAGCGTATATACACTTTCTTCCTCCTGTCTACAGATTAAACGGAAAAAACCCCCCAAAAAAGCGAAAATGCAGACGGCCGTGCCACCTCAGTAGTGACTGTTTATGTTATGTTGTATAGGAAGGAAATTTGTATCAGATAGAGATTGGGGGGGGGGGTGGAAGGAGGGGGATGATTAGAGTTGTAAAAGAGGAAGAGCACGTGGAAAGTCTCTCATGTATCACATTCCACATCTCAAACATCCCAATAATGTACAGAAGTGATTCCCCAAATTCACACAACATCCTTCTGTTTATACTTTGTACAAATCAAGCAGAAACCGTTGCTATATTAGGACAGCTTATGTCACTTACGATGTTCTGATAATAATTTCAAGAGAAGATCAAATATTCGTTTTTTCTTCATTGTGACAATGCGAGGCCTCGCCACTGTGCAAATGTAGGAGAAAATGACACAGGATTCGCATTAAGACTTAGGGCTCTTTCACACGGGGCGGATCAGTCATGATCCGCCCCGTGAAGCTCCGCTTGCTCAGCGGGGATCGCTCCGTTGATCCGCGCTGAGCCGGCGGATGACTGGGCGGTCCCCGCACACTGTGCAGGGACCGCCCTGTCAGAGCGCCGCTCTCCCCTATGGGGAATCGGATGACGACGGACCATAGAGTCCGTTGTCATCCGATCCGCTCCGCCGACGGAAGGAAAAATAGGGTTTTCCTCCGTCACACTTTGGCGGGGCGGAGCGGAGCGGATGTCAGCGGACATGTCACCGCTGACATCCGTGCCTCCATAGGGCTACATGGAGCGTCCATGCAGGTCCGCCTAAAAAACTGACAGGCGGACCTGAACGGACCCTCCGTGTGAAAGGGGCCTAAATGTGATGTTCCAGACTATCGTTTCTGAGTGGAGAAAAATAGGATTTTTGTACTCACCGTAAAATCCTTTTCTCTGTCGTCCATGGACGGACACAGCTCCTTAATTCTTGACAGTTGGGTTATGTTCCTGTTCATAGGAGAGGACTAGGCAGAACATGTTAGTTATCTTAAAACATGTAACTTTAAGGCTGGTTTCACACTGGGGCGGTGGGGGCGGTGGCGGTATAGCGCCGCTATTTTTAGCGGCGCTATACCGTCGGGATTGTTGAGCTATTCGGCCGCTAGCGGTGCGGTTTTAACCCCCGCTAGCGGCCAATAAAGGGTTAATACCACCCGCAAACCGCGGCTACAGCCGCGGTTTGCGGGCGGTATTACTGCGGTATCCCATGCAGTTCAATGGGAAGGAGCGGTGTAGGAGCGGTAAACACACCGCTCCTCTCACCGCTCCAAAGATGCGGCTAGCAGGACTTTTTTTACTGTCCTGCTAGCGCACCGCTCCAGTGTGAAAGCCCTCAGGGCTTTCACATTGGAGAGAAAGGAGCCGCTGTTTAGGCTCGGTTTGCAGGTGCTATTTTTAGCAAAATAGCGCCTGCAAACCGCCCCAGTGTGAAAGGGGCCTAACAGAGTTGAACAGCCCCGCCCAGGGGGCGGTCCCTCCGTACATAACCCTCCTACCTGCAGTCAGCAGCCTCAGTTCGTAGTAAAGCAGTACAAACTAAAAAAGGAGGGGTGGGTGCTGTGTCCGTCCATGGACGACAGAGAAAAGGATTTTACGGTGAGAACAAAAATCCTATTTTCTCTTTTCGTCCATGGACGGACATAGCTCCTTAATTCTTGACAGTTGGGACGTCCCAAAGCAGTGTCAAAAGAACGAGGGGTGAGCACAGCATCAAAAAAACTTTTTTTCACCCCAAACAAGCAGAGCTCCTCAACGGAGGAGTTGCAACCTCAAAACAGCCGAGTTGCAACCTGCAAAACTTTGCGGCCGAAGCTAGCATCCGAAGATGCACTCACATCAATCTTGTAAAATTTGGAAAAAGCGTAAACGGACGACCAGGTCGCCGCCTTACACACTTGTGATACAGATGATTGAAGTCAGAAAGCCCAAGAGGCACCAAAAGCCCTGGTCGAACACGCCGTAACAGGAAAGAGGCGCCCGCCCCTAAGGGCATAGGCCTGGATGACGGTCCGACTGATCCACCGAGAAATGGTGGCCGACGAGATCACCAGGCCCCTTTTGTGGACCGAACACCGACACAAACAGTGAGCCAGACCTCCGAAACGGAGCCGTAACAGACAGGTACACCCGCAAGGCCCGTACCACATCCAAAGTGTGGAGCGCAGACTCTCTGGGATGCGAAGACCAAGGACACAAGGATGGAAGTACAATGTCCTTTTTCAGGTGAAAAGCTGAAATCACCTGTGGAAGAAACTAAGGTGGCGGGCGTAGTACCGCAAAATCCTTATGGAGGATCAACATGGGGACTTGCAAGGCCGCCAATTCAGAAACCCTTCTGACAGAAGTAATGGCCACTAGAAAGGCCACCTTCTGAGATCACGTCAGGAGAGGAATCTCACTGGTGTTCTCAAAAGTAGGTTCCTAAAAAACCGAGAGCACCAGGTTCAAATCCCGAGGAGGGAGAAGTGGTCTAATTGGGGGAAGCCCCCATCAAAACTCCTGTACAAAAGGTACCCACCAGGGAATGGGACGCCAACGGCCATAGAAAGAAAACAACCAAGGCTGAGACTGACCCTTGGTGGTGCTTAAAACAAGTTTTTTAAAACCACTCCATGCTGTAAAAACAGCAGGACCCTGAGAACCAAGCACATCCGTGGACGGCACTTCATCTCCACGCACCTGGAGACATAGGCCTTCCAGGTGCGATGTTAGATCTTGCAGGAGGAAGAATTCAGTGCCCTCAGCATGGTCGATATGACCAAATCCGAAAGACCTTGGTCCCTTAGTACCTGGCTGACGATAACCATGCCAAATGGCCAGCGGCTGTAAGGCAGGATGAAGTGTGGGACCTTGAGACAGAAGGTCCTCCCGCATTGGCATCCGCCAGCATGTCTGCCACCAGGTGTACAAAGTCGGCGTACCAAGGACGCCGGGGCCAATCCAGAGCGATTAGGATCACCGGGAATCCCCTCGATTAGCACATTGAGGAGCAGCCGAGGTAGCCACATCAGTGGAGGATAGGCATAAACTAGCCTCCACACGTCTGCCCAGGGATCACTGGACCGGACCACGAATCTCAGCATCATGCAAACGAGTCGCGAAGCCAGGAGAACCACGTCTGACGTCCACCTCCGGCAAAGGGAGTAGAAACCCCTCCGGGTGCAAGAGCATTCCCCTTGTTCAACAACCGGTGACTCAAATAGTCCGCCAGTTAGAGTTCCACACCGAGAATGTAGACAGCCGACAGAGCCGGCATGCTTCTTCCCGTCCACGGCAGGATAAGCAGAGGGTTGACATAAGCCACAGCTGTAGCATTGTCCGACTGGAACCTGATCGGGCGGCCTTGTAGTCTTCACAACTTCCTGATCGTCTGAAGTTCCAGAACATTGACCGGCAGACGAGATTCGTCCAGAGTCCAGCGACCTGGACCGACTGGAACCTCCAACCTCCCTTCAATAGAAAAGAAGGGAAAAACTTCCCGGACAGAAGTGCCGGAATGTCAGCCATCAAGTCAGAGAGGCCCTGACTAGGCGATTCATCTGAATCTGATGATTCAGAGACAATGGGTATGTGTTCCATAGGACCGAATCCCCCCTCCGAGTGTGGACTCGGACAAAAGGTGCTGCCTCGAAGGAGGCCATCATGAGACCCATTTCACTGCCCCCTGGAGCATCCGCAACTTTTCTGGAGGAAGAAAAATTCTCGCCTCTGATGAGCACAGAACCAGCCCCAGGATGGTGTCTTAAAAATAAAATAAGATAAAATAAAATAAAAATTTCTTCAGGACTCAGGTCCCAAAGGGAGCCACGTTCATCTCCTCTGCTAGGCAGAAAAAGTAGGATTTTTAAAACAGCTTGCCTGTAAAATCCTTTTCTTGGAGTACATCACGGGACACAGAGCAGCATAGTCATTACTATGTGGGTTATATAGACTTACCTTCAGGTGCTGGCACTGGCAACTTCCAAAACAGGAAGTACCCTCCCCTATATAAGCCCCTCCCATCCGGGAGCACCTCAGTTTTGTAGCAAAGCAATACGTGTCCCCAAAAGAGGGGTGGGAGCTCTGTGTCCCGTGATGTACTCCAAGAAAAGGATTTTACAGGTAAGCTGTTTTAAAAATCCTACTTTCTTGTTCATACATCACGGGACACAGAGCAGCATAGTCATTACTATGTGGGACGTCCCAAAGCAATGCCAAATGAGGGGGGGATACACCATACATAAGCTGGGCGCCATCAGGCATGAGGATCTTTTGCGGCCTGCAACACACTGCGCCCAAAGGCGACATCCTCCTGACTTCTAACGTCCACCTGGTAAAACCTAGTAAACGTGTGTACTGAAGACCATGTTGCGGCCTTACAGATCTGAGCCACGGAGGCCTGGTGATGCACTGCTCATGAAGTTCCAACTGCTCTCGTGGAGTGCGCCCTAACTTTGAACGGAGGCGGTCTACTTCTCAAGCCATAGGCTTGTATTATGACCTGTCGAATCCACTTGGCTAAAGTAGATTTTGACGCTGCCTGACCCTTTCTGGGGCCTTCCGGCAGAATAAACAAAGTATCCGTTCTACGAATCTGAGCAGTGGCTTTTAGATAAGCTTTAACTGCTCTTACTACATCCAAAGAATGCAATAACTTTTCCTCTACCGAGCTTGGTTTGGGGAAAAAAGAAGGAAGAACCACATCCTGGTTCAAGTGAAACCTCGATACCACCTTAGGAAGAAAGGCTGGGTGAGGACGTAATACTACTCTGTCCTCATGAATAACCAGATATGGCTCTTTACAGGACATGGCGGCTAATTCCGACACTCTTCTAGCCGAGCATATGGCTACTAAAAATATCAATTTTCTGGTGAGTAGAACCAAGGAAATGTGCCGCAAAGGTTCAAATGGCTGCTTCTGCAGAACCGACAGAACCAAATTTAGATCCCATGGGCATATGGGAGCTTTAATCGGTGGAATAATACGAGTCACCCCTTGCATAAAGGATCTGACAAGTGAATGCATAGCCAGGGGCCTTTGAAATAGTATTGATAAGGCCGAGACCTGACCCCTGATAGTACTTAAGGCAAACTTCCTGTCTACAGCCCACTGTAGGAAGTCCAGAATTCTGCCTATAACGTACTTACGTGGATGCCATTTTCTGGCCTCGCACCAAGCGATGTACGCCTTCCAAACTCTATAGTAGATTTGCCTGGATACAGGCTTCCTGGCATTGATTATAGTTGATACCACAGAGTTAGAGAGACCTCTCTTCTTTTAGGATGTGGGATTCAATAGCCAGGCCGTTAAACTTAGAGTTAGTAAGGAAGGGTGGTATATCGTCCCTTGCGAAAGCAGGTCCGGACGACGTGGAAGGGTCCAAGGACTCCCCACAGACATTTTGATGATCTCCGCGTACCAGGCCCTTCGGGGCCACACTGGAGCCACCAAGATCACCGGCTTCTTTTCCAACCTGACTCTGCGAAGGAGTCGAGGCAACAATTGTAGCGGAGGGAATGCATATATCAGTCTGAACTGATCCCAAGGGAACACCAGAGCATCCGAGCCGCAAGCGAGGGGATCCCTTGTCCGGGAGACAAATCTGTCCACCTTTGCGTTGAATCTGGATGCTAGCAGATCTACATCCGGTGTTCCCCACCGCTGACATATCGCTCGGAAGACCTCGGGATGAAGGGACCATTCCCCTGGGCATAACTGTTGGCGACTTAGAAAGTCCGCCTTCCAATTCTCCACCCCTGGAATGAAGACAGCTGACATACATGGGACATGCTTTTCTGCCCATTCCAGGATGTGACTTACTTCCCTCTGGGCTGCACGACTCCTGGTGCCTCCCTGATGATTGATATAGGCCACTGCTGTGGCATTTGTCTGATCGAATTCTGACAGGGGACCCTTGGAGTCTGGATGCCCAGGCTACTAGGGCATACCGGGCTGCTCGTATCTCTAAGAGATTGATGGGCAGGGTTTTTACTACATTTGACCATCTGCCCTGGAGAGACCATTGCTCCAGTACTGCCCCCCAGCCTATAAGGCTGGCATCTGTAGTGACCACCTTCCAGGATATCGGACTGAAGGGTTTTCCCTTCTGGAGATTCTGGGGGATCAACCACCAGCAGAGACTCTTCCGAACGGAAGGGGACAAAGCCATCGGGAAGTCTAGAGCCTGACTTTTTCGTTCCAGGCTGACAATATGGCCCTCTATAAATTCCTTGAGTGGAATTGGGCGTATGGCATAGCTTTGAATGATGCTACCATCTTTCCTAGCAGCCTCATGCACAGGCGTATGGACGGCTGTCTTTTTGCACAAAGTAGGCGGACCAAGTCCCTCAAAGAGGATACTTTGTCTTGAGGTAGGAAAATCCTCCTCTGGTCTGCATCCAGCCGTAGCCCTAGATATACCAGGTTTTCCACTGGCTGTAGGGCTGACTTGTCCAGGTTGATGACCCAACCGTGAGATTCTAGATACTTGATTGTATCGACAATTACCACTTCTAGCTTGGCAACTGAGTGGTCCATCAACAACAGGTCGTCTAGGTATGCCATTATCGTTACACCTCGTGTTCTTAGATCGGCCAACAGTGGGGCCAGAATTTTTGTGAACACTCGTGGTGCTGTGGCCAGACCGAATGGTAAGGCTCTGAACTGAAAATGGCGCCCTTCTACTGCAAAGCGTAGAAATTTTGATGACCTGGAAAGATGGGAACATGCAAGTAAGCATCTTTGATGTCGATCGAGGCTAACCATTCCTCCCCCTGTAGGGTAGCGGTGACCGATCGGATCGACTCCATCCGGAAAGACCGGACGTTTAGAAATTTGTTTAGACTCTTTAGGTCCAATATGGGTCTTATGTCCCCGTTTGGTTTCGGGACTGTGAAAAGGTTTGAGTAGAAACTCAACCCCCACTCTTCCATAGGAACCTCCATAATTACTCCTTGGAGCAATAGTTGTTCTGACGCCACTAGGAGACACCTTCTTTTCAGAGGGTCTTTTGGCATGCCTGACCACATAAAATGGGAAGGAGGAGACTCTTTTAACTCCAACTTGTATCCCCGAGTTACTGCGGAGAGCACCCATCTGTCTCTGATCGTCTCCCGCCAGGTCTCTGTGAACAACTGAAGTCTTCCCCCCACCTGTTTGAGTGGGGGCAGCCCTTCATGGGCTTGACTTGGAGGCTGGTTTAGTACCTCTTCGGATCCAGGGTTTTTTATTACCCTGTGACTGTCCCTGATTTTTACCTCCTGAGTTTGACCGAGGAGGCCGTCGGAACTGCCTAGTAGCAGACGTCCCAGGGAGCAAAAAACTGAGGTGCTCCCGGATGGGAGGGGCTTATATAGGGGAGGGTACTTCCTGTTTTGGAAGTTGCCAGTGCCAGCACCTGAAGGTAATTCTATATAACCCACATAGTAATGACTATGCTGCTCTGTGTCCCGTGATGTATGAACAAGAAAAAACTGAGGCTGCTGACTGCAGGTAGGAGGGTTATGTAAGGAGGGATCACCCCCTGGGCGGGGCTGTTCAAATCTGTTAAAGTTACATGTTTTAAGATAACTAACATGTTCTGCCTAGTCCTCTCCTATGAACAGGAACATAACCCAACTGTCAAGAATTAAGGAGCTCTGTCCGTCCATGGACGAAAAGAGAAAATGTTTTTTTTTTCTCCGAATTAGTAGTCCCGGATTGGGGCCTTGAGCTTGAAGGTTCCAAAGTGTCTTGGATGGGAGGGAACCTTCAATCCTGTGTCTGGATTTTCCTGGGTGGCTGCAGTCTGTGTGAGTACACAGTTGTGCAGGGTCTTTATATACTCAAGCCTGAGGATAGCTCGGCTCCCATATTGGAAACAGGAGTTCTCACCAAGGGGTCATAGGAGTCCCAGATAGGAGTCAAGAGACAGGAGGTCTCATCCAGAGTCAGAGGAGCAGCAACCAAGAGTCAAGAGACATTAGGTCTCACCCAGGAGTCAGAGGAACCCCCAGACAGGAGTCAACAGACAGCAGGACTCACCCAGAGGTCAGAGGAGCGCCAGCCAGAAGTCAAGAGACAGAAGGTCTCACCCAGGGGCCAGAGAAGCCACAGCCAGGAGTCAAGAGACAGGAAGTCTCACCCTGGGGTCAGAGGAGCAATAGCCAGGAGTCAAGAGACAGGAGGTCTCACCCAGGGACCAGAGAAGCCCCAGTCAGGAGTCAAGAGACATTAGGTCTCATCCAGGGGTTAGAGGAGCCCCAGCCAGGAGTCAAGAGAGAGGAGGCCCCACCCAGGGGTCAGAGGAGCCCCAGCTAGGAGTCAAGAGGCAGGAGGTCTCAATCGAGCACTCAGGTGGGCTCCTATCGAGGTATCCAGAGGCCAGAAGTGGGCCGTACAGCAGGGCGCTGCGACTAGAGGCCAAGTGAGCCAAGTGAACCAGGAGAACTGGGTAACACAGTCAGAGGGACTGGTAAGAAGAGCAGCAGTGCTGCTGAGAAGGAATCCAGGTGACTGTATGCATTCAAACTTCACCATCATGGGGAAGACCAAAGAGCTGTCAAGGGACGTCAGGGACAAGATTGTAGACCTGCACAAGGCTGGAATGGGCTACAAGACCATCAGCAAGAAGCTTGGTGAGAAGGAGAAAACTGTGAAGCCCCGTACACACGATCGGTTTAACTGATGAAAACTGTCTGATGGATTGTTTTCATCAGACAAACCGATCGTGTATGGGACCCATCGGTCTTTTTTCCATCGGTTTTAAAAAATAGAACATGTTTTAAAATTATCCGATGGATAAAAAACCGATAGCAAATTCCGATCGTCTGTGGGCAAGTCCATCAGATAAAAAACCCACACATGCTCAGAATCAAGTCAACGCATGCTCAGAAGCATTGAACTTCCTTTTTCTCGGCTCATCGGAGTGTTTTACGTCACCGCGTTTGGGACGGTCGGTTTTTTGACTGATGGTGTGTAGGCAAGACTGATGGAAGTCAGCTTCATCGGATTTCCGATGGACAAAACCATCGGATTAGAATCCATAGGATATCCGATCGTGTGTACAGGGCTTGAGAGTGATTATTTGCAATTGGAAGACATACAAAATAACCATCAATCGCCCTCAGTCTGGAGCTCCATGCAAGATTTCGCCTCATGGGGTAAGGATGATCATGAGAAAAATGAGGGATCAACCCAGAACTACACAGGAGGAGCTTGTGCATGATCTCAAGGCAGTTGGGACCACAGTCACCAAATAAACCTTTGGTAACACAATACACCACCATGGATTGAAATACTGCAGCACCCGCAAGGTCTCCCTCCTCAAGAAGGCACATGTACAGGCCCATCTGCAGCTTGCCAATGAACATCTAAATAATTCGTAAAAGAATTGGGAGAAAGTGCTGTGGTCAGATGAGACCAAAATTGAGCTCTTTGGCATTAACTCGACTTGACGCGTTTGGAGGAAGAAAAATGCTGACGATGACCCCAAGAACAACAACCCTACAGTCAAGCACGGAGGTGGAAACATTATGCTTTGGAGCTGCTTCTCTGCTAAAGGTGCAGGCCGACTTTGCGAAATTTTGGATGAGAACCTTCTTCCCTCAGCCAGAACACTGAAGATGGGTCTTCCAGCATGGCAATGACCCAAAACATACCACCAAGGCAACAAAGGAGTGGCTCAAGAAGAAGCACATTAAGGTCATAGAGTGGCCTAGCCAGTCTCCAGACCTTAATCCTATAGAAAATGTATGGAGGGAGCTGAAACTTTGAGTTGCCAAGCGTCAGCCAAGAAACCTTAACTCACTAAACTGCAACTCAATTTATAACATTTGTATAATGTGCTTTTTCTTGGTTTTTGGTTGAAATTCTGTCTCTATCATTTAAAATACACCTATGATCATGATAATTATAGATACTTCATTTCTTTGTAAGTGGGCAAACTTACTGTCATGGATATGCAGTAATGTTTGTCTGTCAGCTTACCTTCCTCTCCATGTGTTCACCTTAGAGGCCAGACACTCTCACCTGGCTGCTTAAATAATCTCTCCTCCAAGCATGGCTCCACCCCAGATCCTATCAGAGAACTCTATATTAACCTGTGCACTGCAAGTCTGCCTTGCTGATCAACATTGTTTGTTAAGCATTGTGTGTTTGGGTTCCTGCTTGCCGTGTGCTACGTCTGTCTCTGTGTTACCGATCTTGGCTTGTTCGCGACTATCCCTGTCTGCTTGTGACCTTGAACTTTGGCGTGTCCTTTGTTTATCCTTGTCTGCTTGTCGCCCTGACCTTGGCTTATCCCCTCACTATCTCTTGTATCCTGAGCTACTGCTTCCCCTCTATCCTCTATACCCTACGGAGCGTGAGCTAGGGGACTCTGGGGGCCGTGACCTGGATCCAGTTGCAGCTCAGTCCATCCTCACCACTAGAGGCTCTGGTGAACACCTGCTGGATCTTAGACTCCGCGTCCTGGGGAATCTTGGGCTCTAGCTCCCTGTGGGATCCCCGTTTGTGCTCCAGTGGACCTGCCTTCCTTAACCACCCAGTGTTCCATCCGCAGCAGTCAGCCATAGAGTTCACTACCTTGTGGTGCACTCCTGACCCCAACGGTGTGCATCTGTCATCTGGCCTCAGGTGACCTGACACTTACAAAATCTGCAGGGGATCAAATAATTATTTTTCCCACTGTATGTGCGGGGGGGGGGGGGGAGAGAGAGAGATCCTATGACAGTGGGGCAACCAGTAATGACTGGGAGCATCCTAGCAACAAGGCAGCATAAAGGGCACCATGTCTGATAGTTTTTTGGCCAGGCTTTGGGAGGTATGCAAATGGCCTACACCTATAAGCAAGGGCATTATTCCACTTTAGTCAAAGTTGCAGTTTGTTTTTATCTATGGGTTCCCCTTACCTGCATTGTAAGTAAGTAGGTGTGAACACAGAAAACCAGGTAGACAGGAAATGAGTTGGGAAGTAAGGCTGGGAGATCTCTCTGTTGGAGTATCTAAGACATTTAAGAAGTCAGAGGTTGACTCAGGTCATTAGACTTCACCTAAAATATCACACTTGAGTGGACTGACCCTTGAAATAGAGTTGATGAATCCACATAAACTCCTGCCAGCCTAGAAGTGCTCTCAAACAGGCCAGTTCTTCTGATAAATGCCAGAAAGTGGTTAGTCTCGGCATATGATTGCAGTGAAGACAACTAAATGGACATCTGATAATGCCAAACCCAACTTTACTCCATCCACACAGACTCTGCAACAAGCAACATTCCATATTCTGAACACTACTTCAAATGAGCCTTGATGAAATCTGACATGGGGGTATCTCCTCTGTAATTCACGCAGACTTTGTTTTTAGAAGGTACAGTTTAAACCACTTATGGCAAACATTCTTCGGGCCTGACATGAGGCTCTAACCCCAACGACAGGACCTCTTCAATATCCTGGATCGAGTGCCGAGTGCCAACAGACTAATCAAACACAGAGGTATTTAGCAAGTCAAGTTTATACAACGGACCACCAGTCTCGCTGGAAATTTGGTATCCATTATAACAACATTACAAGGTTTTAGTTGTGTTGGCAGCCGCTCTCTCTGGCACATGTGTTAGCGGAACAAAGTTGTTTTTAGGTTTAGCTCTCCATTATCAAATTTCCAGGTTCTTATTTTGCAGAGCAGAGGAGACATTTCTCACAAATCTGTCTGTTTATTTGCTGATAGGATTTCAGATACAAAGAGAGGGAGAGGGGGGGGGGGGCAAGAGAAAGGTGGAGGAGAAGGGAGAGAGAGAGAAGAGAAATAAATAGACAGAAAGATAGACAGAGACATGGGAGATAGAGAGAGAGAGAGAGAGGTGAAAAGAGAGAAAGGGGAGGAGGGAGAGGAAAAGAAAGAAAGAGAAAGAGCTGAAAAGAAAGAGGGGAGAGAAGAGCAAAAAAGAGAGAACCAAGAGATGAACCAAAAATGAAAAGCAAGAGAAAGAAATAAAGAGAGAAAGAAAGAGAGAAGGAAAGAAAGAGAACAAAAGAAAGAAAGAAAGAGAAAAAGAAAAGAGAAAGAAAAGGGAGGTAGGGAGAGGGGAAGAAAGAAAGAGAAAGAGCTGGGAAGAAAGAGGGGAGAGAAGAGGGAAAGAGAAAACCAAGAGATGAACCAAAAATGAAAAGAAAGAGAAGGGGGGAAAGGAAGGGAGAGAGAGAAAGAAAGAGAAAAAGAAAGAGTAAAAGAAAAAAAAAGAAAGAGAAAGAAGAAAGAAAGACACAAAAAGCAAGAGAGGGAGAGACAAAAGGGAGGGAGGGAAAGGGAAAGAAAGAAAGAAAGAGAAAGAGTTGGAAAGAAAAAAGGGGAGAGAAAAGGGAAAGAGAGAACCAAGAAAGAGGGCAAGGAAGAGAAAAAGAAGGGAAGAGATAGAAAGAATGAGGAGGGAGATAGAGGAGACAGAGAAAGAGCGTAGAATAGGGAGAAAGAAAAAAAAACAGGAGGAGAGGGAGAGGGAAGAAGAGAGAGAAAGATTGAGGGGGAAAGACAGTAATGCCGCGTACACACGATCGATTTTTTCGACGGTGAAAACACTGTCGAGAAAATCGACGTGAAAAACGAGGAACAGCTTGTTCCCCCCACACACGGCCGTTTTAAATGACATTTTTTTTTTTGGTCGAAAAAAAACGACCGTGTGTGGGTTCCCTGGCAGTGTTTCCCTATGGGAAAACTGCCGCTGCAAAAAACGACGGGAATCACGACGAGAAAAATTAGAGCATGTTCTAATTTTTCTCGTCGTGATTAATGCCGTTTTTCCCATCGAGAAAAACGACAAAAAGCCCACAGACGATCGTTTTTCTCGTCCAAAGGGAAAAATGACATTTTTCTCGACGGGAAAAATGATCATGTGTACGCGGCATAAGAGACAGAGATATAGAGAGAGAGCAACACAGAGGGATAAAAAAGGTGAATAGGGTGAAGATAAAGAAAGAGAGAGAAGGGGAAGATGGAGAGAGAAGAAAGAGACAGAAGGACAGAAAGAGAGAAAGAAAATAAAGAAAGGAGAATGGAAAAATGAAATGGGGAAGAGGAAGGGAAAATGAGATAGGGGAGAGAGAGAGAGAGAGAGAGATAGGGAAGAGAGATAGAGAGAGAGAGAGGGGGGGAGAGAGGGAGAGGGGGAGAGGGAGAGAGAGATAGGGAAGAGAGATAGAGAGAGAGAGGGGGGAGAGAGGGAGAGGGGGAGAGGGAGAGAGAGAGAGAGAGAGAGATAGGGAAGAGAGATAGAGAGAGAGAGGGGGAGAGAGGGAGAGAGAGGGAGAGAGAGAGAGAGAGAGAGAGAGAGATAGGGAAGAGAGATAGAGAGAGAGAGGGGGGGAGAGAGGGAGAGGGGGAGAGGGAGAGAGAGAGAGAGAGAAGCATAGATAGAAAGAAAGAGTAAAGCCTCGTACACACGGCCGGGAATTCCATCAGGAAAAAAAAACTGTTGGTTTTCCTGACGGGGTTCCTGGCAAGCTTTCCTTGCTCGCTGAGTGTACACACGGCCATTCAAAAGAACCGCCATTCTTTTAAATGGCAAGAACGCGGTGACGTCATCGACTACGATGAGCATGCGCTCGTCACATTCGATGCTGTCGCCGCCATCTTGCTACACCCTACACTACCCTTGTAAGCTACCGCGCATGCGTCGAAGTCTCATCGAGCATGCGCGGGCTTACCTGGGACAGGTAAGCATACACACTCACGGTTTTCTCAGCAGGAAACACTCTGCCGAGAATCCCGACGAGAAAATAGAGAGCAGGTTCTCTATTTTTCTCGTCGGGATTCCCAGCAGCTTTCTTGCCGAGAAAACCGGCCGTGTGTATGAGGCTTTTGGGAGTGTGTATTGCTAGCTTAGCAAATTGTTAAAATGATCACCCGCAGATTGGACAAATCTGCTTTATTTGTCATCCTAATCCCCCTTTCTGAAAGCTATGTAATAGTCATTAAAACAGCAGCATTTTTTTTTTTTTTTTTAAAGCACCAATTTTATCAACTTCCCACTTACCAGACTTGCAGTTTAACCCCTTGCAGCCCAGCCCCAGCATCCCATTTAACCCCTTTCCACTGAGTGTACACATATATGCAGTCTCACTGAAGTGGGTCTAAATCCTGTGGGGCCACATTTATGCGTACCTGTTCTTGTGCTGGGTGCCCCGAGTCATGTACAAATGATCTGGAACTGGGAGGCCTGGTTCCCGATTACCTCTGATTGGCTATCTCAGTGATCAGTCATTGTTCAGCACTTCCCTGTGTGTTTTTTTTTCTCCTCTTGAATGGAGAAAAAGATACATTGTACAACCGTGGCCAAAAGTTTTGAGAATGACACAAATATTACATTTTCACAAAGTCTGCTGCCTCAGTTTTTATGATGGAATTTGCATATACTCCAGAATCATAGGCGTGTGCAGCCTATTGCATTAGAGTGTGCACCCCAAAGCTCACACACACTACTGATCGCTCACTGTGTTCATTCAGAAAGGGAAGGGTTCAGTAAATTACATATTTACCGGCCCCTTCCCCCGTTCATCCTAAAACATCCCCGCAGCATCAGCCACTGGAAGAGGATGGAAGCCAGCAGCAGTGCGGGTGGAAGGGTTACTAGGGCAGTAGGGGGAATCTATGCTGCACAGGGTCATTAGGGTGTGCCTGGGCACATCTGGCACACCCTGTGTGCACGCCTATGTCCAGAATGTTATGAAGAGAGATCAGATGAATTGCAATTAATTGCAAAATCCCTCTTTGCCATGAAAATTAACTTAATCCCATAAAAAACATTTCTACTGTATTTGTGAAGAAGGCTTCAGGATGCCCAAGAAAGTCCAGCAAGCGCCAGGACCGTCTCCTACAGCTGATCGAGGCACCACCAGTGCAGAGTTTGCTCAGGGATGGCAGCAGGCAGGTGTGAGTGGCTTTGGCAAGCACAGTGAGGAGACTTTTGGAGGATGGCCTGGTATCAAGAAGGGCAGGAAAAACATCAGGGACAGACTTATATTCTGCAAAAGTTACAGGGATTGGACTGCTGAGGACCGGGGTAAAGTCATTTTCTCTGATGAATCCCCTTCCCGATTTTTGGGGCATCTGGAAAAAACCTTGTCCAGAGAAGAAAAGTTGAGCGCTACCACCAGTCCTGTGTTATGCCAGCAGTAAAGCATCCTGAGACCATCCATGTGTGGGGGCTTCTCAGCCAAGGGAGTGGGGGGCTCACTCACAATTTTGCATAAGAACACATCCATTAATAAAGAACGGTACAAAAACATCCTCCGAGAGCAACTTCTCCCAACCAGCCAAGAACAGTTTGGTGAGGAGCCTTTTCCAGAATGATGGAGCACCTTGCCATAAGGCAAAATTGATAAAGTAGCTTGGGGAACAAAACATTGAATTTTTGGGTGCACGACTAATAGTTGTCCTGTGGACAGATTCTCCCACCTGAGCTGTGGATCTCTGCAGCTCCTCCAGAGTTACCATGGGCCTCTTGGCTGCTTCTCTGATGAATTCTCTCCTTGCCCGGCCTGTCAGTTTAGGTGGACGGCCATGTCTTGGTAGGTTTGCAGTTGTGCCATACTCTTTCCATTTTCGGATGATGGATTGAACAGAGCTCCGTGAGATGTTCAAAGCTTAGGAATTTTTTTTTATAACCTAACCCTGCTTTATACTTCTCCACAACTTTATCCCTGACCTGTCTGGTGTGTTCCTTGGCCTTCGTGATGCTGTTTGTTCACTATTCTCTAACAAATCTCTGAAGTCTTCACATAACCGCCTTTAATTATACTGAGATTAAAACTACACACAGGTGGACTTTATTTACTAATTAGGTGACTTCTGAAGGCAATTGGTTCCACTAGATTTTAGTCAGAGGTATCAGAGTAAAGGGGGCTGAATACAAATGTACGCCACACTTTTCAGATACAGTAAATCCTTGGTTTGAGAGCGTTTTGCAAGACAAGCAACATTTGTTATAAATTTTAACTTGATATACAAGCGAAGTCTTGATATACAAGTAGTGTTACGTCACAACTGAGTATAAAAGAAAAGATAGGCGTCTCTAAGTGCCGGTTCACACTGGGGCAGCACGACTTGCAGCGCGACTCTGCAAGGCGATCTGCACACGACTTCAGAGGCAGCTTGCAAAATGACTTCTGTATAGAAAACAATGTAAGTCGCCCTGAAGTTGTCCCAAAGTAGTACAGGAACCTTTTTCTAAGTCGAAGCGACTTGAGTCGCTCCTATTAGAACGGTTCCATAGTACAGAACGGAGCGCGACTTGTCAGGCGGCTGAGTCGCCTGACAAGTCGCCCCTGTGTGAAACGGCACTAAGTGTAGCAATATTGTTACATTTAATGAAGGTACATCATTTAGCAACATATTGCTACACTTAGAGGCGCCTCTCTTCTCTTTTATACTCTGGAGTAGGGATGAGCTTCGAGTTCGAGTCAAACTCATGTTCGACTCGAACATTGCCTGGTCGCCCGTTCGCCGAACAGCGAACAAATTGGGGTGTTCGCGGCAAATTCGAAAAGTCTATGGGAGAAATCTAAAGTGCTAATTATAAAGGCTTATATGCAAGTTATTGTCAGAAAAAGTGTTTGGGGACCCGGGTCCTGCCCCAGGGGACATGTATCAATGCAAAAAAAAGTTTTAAAAACAGCCGTTTTTTCGGGAGCAGTGATTTTAATAATGCTTAAAGTGAAACAATAAAAGTGAAATATTCCTTTAAATTTCGTATCTGGGGGATGTTTATAGTATGCCATTAAAGTCGCGCTTGTTTCCCGTGCTTAGAACTGTCCCTGCACAAAATGTCATTTCTGAAGGAAAAAAAAGTCATTTAAAACTCACTTGCGGCTATTAATGAATTGTCGGCTCCCGGCAATACATAGAAAAGAAATTGATAAAAAAAAATAAAAAAAAAAGCGTGGGGGTTCCCCCAAATTCAATTACCAGGCCCTTCAGGTCTGGTATAGATATTAAGGGGAACCCCGCCGCAAATTAAAAAAAAAATGCGTGCGGTTCCCCCCAAATATCCATACCAGGCCCTTCAGATCTGGCATGGATTTTAAGGGGAACTCCACCCCAAATAAAAAAAATGGCGTGGAGTCCCCCCAAAAATCCATACCAGACCCTTATCCGAGCACGCAACCTGGCAGGCCGCAGGAAAAGAGGGGTGGACGAGAGAGCGCCCCCCCTCCTGAACCGTACCAGGCCACATGCCCTCAACATGGGGAGGATGTCCCCATGTTGATGGGGACAAGGGCCTCATCCCCACAACCCTTGCCTGGTGGTTGTGGGGGTCTGCGGGCAGGGGGCTTATCAGAATCTGGAAGACCCCTTTAACAAAGGGGACCCCCAGATCCCGGCCCCCCCCATGCATACATTGTACCCCTACCATTTCACAAAGAAAGTGTAAAAAAATGTAAAAAAAAAACACACAAACACCTTGGAAAAGTCCTTTATTAAAAAAAATAAAAAAAAATTCCAGCGATGAAATCCAGTGTCCCGCAGCGATCTGATGTCCAGCGCTGTCCGTCATTGGCTGAGCCTGAGCGGACCTGATGGGGAACTTCCTCCGCAGTCTATTAAATGTATAGACCCGCCCCTTCTAAAGTTCCCCATCAGGTCCGCTCAGCCAATGAATAGGTGTAAGGCTAAGCGGACCAGATGCAGAACGTGAGAAGGGGCGGGTCTATTCATGTATTACACAGTGAAGGAAGTTCCCCATCAGGTCCGCTCAGGCCAATGAAGTAGGCGGGTCTGACATACCGAGGGAGCGGACCTGATGGGGGACTTCCTTCACTGTGTAATTCATGAATAGACCCGCCCCTTCTCATGTTCCGCATCTGGTCCGCTTAGCCTTACACCGAGTCATTGGCTGAGCGGGCCTGATGGGGAACTTTAGAAGGGGCGGGTCTATACATTTAATAGACTGAGGGCATGTGGCCTGGTATGGTTCAGGAGGGGGGGTGCTCTCTCGTCCCCCCCCCTCTTTTCCTGCAGCCTGCTAGGTTGCATGCTCGGATAAGGGTCTGGTATGGATTTTTGGGGGGACTCCAAACCATTTTTTTTTATTTGGGGTGGAGTTCCCCTTAAAATCCATGCCAGATCTGAAGGGCCTGGTATGGATATTTGGGGGGAACCGCACGCATTTTTTTTTTCATTTGCGGTGGGGTTCCTCTTAATATCTATACCAGACCTGAAGGGCCTGGTAATTGAATTTGGGGGGACCCCCACGCTTTTTTTTTTATTTTTATGAATGACTTTTCTATTGCCGGGAGCCGACAATTCATTAATAGCCGCGAGTGAGTTTTAAATGACTTTTTTTCCTTCAGAAATGACATTTTGTGCAGGGACAGTTCTAAGCACGGGAAACATGCGCCACTTCACATGCATATCATACACACCCCCTAGGTACGAAATTTAAAGGAATATTTCACTTTTATTTTTTCATTTTAAGCATTATTAAAATCACTGCTCCCGTAAAAACGTCAATTTTTAAAACTTTTTTTTGCATTGATACATGTCCCCTGGGGCAGAACCCAGGTCCCCAAACACTTTTTAGGACAATAACATGCATATTAGCCTTTATAATTAGCACTTTAGATTTCGAACGTTCGAGTCCATTGTATTTAATAGGGTTCTAAAGTTCACGAGAACATTCTGTCTGTTCGCAGGTTCTGGTGCGAACCGAACAGGGGTGTGTTCGGCTCATCCCTGCTCTGGAGCTCCTGCTGGATTTTGCTTCTAATCCCCTTGTGGAGGCTTCCATTTATGGATGGACATTTTATGGTTACACAACTTATCACATTGCTATAATCTTTTTATATGGACTATAAACTGAAGGACTTATGAATAAATGGTTGTGAAACAAATCATTTGAGTTTCCATTATTTCTTATTGGGAAATTGGCTTTGATATACAAGTGCTTTGGATTACAAGCATGTTTCTGGAACAAATTATGCTCGCAATCCAAGGTTTTACTCTATTAATTTGTAAAAAATATTGAAAACCATTTATCATTTTCCTTCCACTTCACAATTACAGTGGGTACGGAAAGTATTCAGACCCCCTTAAATTTTTCACTCTGTTACATTGCAGCCATTTGCTAAAATCATTTAAGTTCATTTTTTTCCTCATTAATGTACACACAGCACCCCATATTGACAGAAAAACACAGAATTGTTGACATTTTCCAGATTTATTAAAAAAGAAAAACTGAACTATCACATGGTCCTAAGTATTCAGACCCTTTGCTGTGACACTCATATATTTAACTCAGGTGCTGTCCATTTCTTCTGATCATCCTTGAGATGGTTCTACACCTTCATCTGAGTCCAGCTGTCTTTGATTATACTGATTGGATTTGATTAGGAAAGCGACACACCTGTCTATAGAAGACCTTACAGCTCACAGTGCATGTCAGAGCAAATGAGAATCATGAGGTCAAAGGAACTGCCTGAAGAGCTCAGAGACAGAATTGTGGCAAGGCACAGATCTGGCCAAGGTTACAAAAAAAAATTCTGCTGCACTTAAGGTTCCTAAAAGCACAGTGGCCTCCATAATCCTTAAATGGAAGACGTTTGGGACAACCAGAACCCTTCCTAGAGCTGGCCGTCCGGCCAAACTGAGCTATCGGGGGAGAAGAGCCTTGGTGAGAGAGGTAAAGAAGATCTCAAAGATCACTGTGGCTGAGCTCCAGAGATGCAGTCGGGAGAAAGTTGTAGAAAGTCAACCATCACTGCAGCCCTCCACCAGTCGGGGCTTTATGGCAGAGTGGCCCGGCGGAAGCCTCTCCTCAGTGCAAGACACATGAAAGCCTGCATGGAGTTTGCTAAAAAACACCTGAAGGACTCCAAGATGGTGAGAAAAAAGATTCTCTGGTCTGATGAGACCAAGATAGAACTTTTTAGCCTTAATTCTAAGCGGTATGTGTGGAGAAAACCAGGCACTGCTCATCACCTGTCCAATACAGTCCCAACAGTGAAGCATGGTGGTGGCAGCATCATGCTGTGGGGTGTTTTTCAGCTGCAGGGACAGAACAACTGGTTGCAATCGAGGGAAAGATGAATGCGGCCAAGTACAGGGATATCCTGGATGAAAACCTTCTCCAGAGTGCTCAGGACCCCAGACTGGGCCGAAGGTTTACCTTCCAACAAGACAATGACCCTAAGCACACAGCTAAAATAACGAAGGAGTGGCTTCACAACAACTCCGTGACTGTTCTTGAATGGCCCAGCCAGAGCCCCGACTTAAACCCTATTGAGCATCTCTGGAGAGACCTAAAAATGTCTGTCCACCAACGTTTACCATCCAACCTGACAGAACTGGAGAGGATCTGCAAGGAGGAATGGCAGAGGATCCCCAAATCCAGGTGTGAAAAACTTGTTGCATCTTTCCCAAAAAGACTCATGGCTGTGTTAGATCAAAAGGGTGCAAATACTAAATACTGAGCAAAGGGTCTGAATACTTAGGACCATGTGATATTTCAGTTTTTGGGTGTAACGTGACAAAATGTGGAGAATTTCAAGGCACTGTATGCAAATATCAAAATGCCTTGATGGGTGGATGTCAATCTGGAGGAGTGGGCATTCCTGGGCAGGCTGTATTTATATTATAACAATAGAACTAACTAAACTATAAAAAGGGAAGGAAGTAAAGTTCAAAGCACCACAAAAAAAGAGCCTCAGGGATATAAAACCAATCAAGAAGGGGGACAATCAAAAAATTACAAAAGTTTATTGCAAAATTTAATAAAAATAAGCCATTGCAAAAAAGCAGACACCTCCACCAAACACAACAGTGTCTTTTTATAGGGTGTTTGGTGGAGGTGTCTGCTTTTTTGCATTGACTTATTTTTATTCAATTTTGCAATAAACTTTTGTAATTTTTCTAATTTTTTGATTGTCCCTTTTCTTGATTGGTTTTATATCCCAGAGGCTATTTTTTGTGGTGCTTTGAACTTTACTTCCTTCTCTTTTTATAGTTTACTTCTATTGTTATATGTTGATGTTTTGCCACTGAGCCCCACTTATTATTTTATAGTGAGAGGATGAGTAGTTATGGTATCAATTTATATTTCTATAATAATTGATTCCCAGTTATTATTGTATTTTGTATTTGCAATTAGCCCGCCCTAGGTAACGCCCACATGTGATTCTGAACCTCCTTGATTGAACTGAAATCCAATTAATAAAAGGAGTGGGCCTAGGGTTGCCACCTGTTCGGGATTGACCCGGACAGTCCGGTTTTTGAATCATGTGTTCAGGTTTCAGGCAGACTGAAACCCGGACACGTTATTCAGACTGCGCTGTGGCTCCCCAAGTAAGCAAATTAGTCACACACAAATCTGTTGCTATCCAGGAGCTGCGGGAGGCTGTCTGGGCGCAGGTTCGGCATCACTGAGGGGGGGGGCAGTGCGATGATGTCAGCAAGAGCCACACCCACAGAATTTGTCCACACCCACTGTTCGCTGCGGCACGCTATGCACACCGCATTACTACCCTCCTTGGGTGCACCAGACCACTAAAGTGTCCGGGTTTGGCTTGAAGAAAAGGTGGCAACCCCAAGTGGGCCAGGGACAGTCAGGATGGGTCTGAAAAAGCTAGATGATGCTGGATGTACTCCAGCAAGAAAATTAGGTGGGTAACTTCTAATGCATATTGTGAGAAGCTCACAGTGTGCAGTGAAATCAGAGTAAGCAGTTTCAGTCCAGGAGAGGAGGCTTTACAGTGCAAGACTGAAAGGAAGGCCGGATTTAACTGCAGCAGAGGAAAATCAGATCACAGGCCTGATGGCACAGTCTGGCGGGGCTGTGTAAATCTCCAGCTGGATAGACAAAATTACAAACCCTTAAGCAGGTAAGACCGCTCCCATATGTGTATTCAGCCCGGAGTTCAGCTTTACATGTACCAATGTAGCAACGCTGTTGTAGTTTTTATTATTTTTTCGAAATTCTGTTAAGTCAACTTAAGTGCAGAGCTATTGACGATAGTCAAGAACATGCCATGCCTTGTCCTCGTCACATCTCAGCGGCAGACACTCAGAGAAAAATAACTTTATTACAAAAGGCGACATGTACGGGGCATTATTCAGGATTCCGGTTTATGTGCGAGGCACAATGAGAAGACGGATATATGTACTCTGCAGAGCGCCCTCCGATGAGTGATGGGACAATGACTCAGCCTTCCCGATTATTATGGAATAAAAATCTATTTCATGCAGAACCTTCCCAACAAAAGTCTTTAGTCACTGACACCTGCAGCTCCGTAAATACAAGTGTCAGTGCTGCAGGGGAGCGGATAATGGATGATGGAGGAAGGTGCCCGACCCACACAAAACAACCTCACCGGCCTCAGATTAACGCACACCTTTCCCACATTCGAAAGCAACCCATTTGGTAAAACTGGTAATGAGACCCTGTCACCAACTTGCAGTTAAATGCAAAATTACAATCAAATATTTTAACCCCTTGGCGCCACCTCCCGCCGGCCCTTTAAGGGGATTGAAATACCGGGGGCAGGGCTAGTGACCATGCGTCTGTCGTGATTGGTTGTCATATGATCAGAAAACTCCCGATCGCAAGTACTGAATGGGAGCTTTCCGTGAGCCACCAGTCACAGTGCCGGGAGCACGATCTTGGCATAGCACGGTGGGCGCTATTCAGGGCTGTCTTTAAGGCAGGGCAAAAGGGGCAGCTGCCCTGGGCCCTGTCGTTGTTGTGGGGCCCAAAGCAGCTGCCTCATACTTGCCAACTATCCCAGTTTAAATTCCCTTGTCCCTTGAAGTTTTAGTCCTGTGCGGTGTCCTGATATCTCAGTGTGAAGTGCTGATACTAATGTTGTGCACAGATGACTCACCTGCAGACCCTGTGTTTACATGTAAATAACCATCATTCATATGTAAATACCGGCGGCATTCATATGTAAATAAAGATGGCATTCATATGTATATCATGCCCCTCTGCAGTGAAGAGATGATGTGCTGTAACCTCTAGCAACCAATCAGTGAGCAGTATTACTGTACAGTAATCTCTAGCAACCAATCAACGAGAAGAAATTATGTGCTGTGACCTTTAGCAACTAGTCAGTGAGCCGTAATGTGTGCTGTAACCTCTAGCAACCAGTCAGTAAGTGGTAATGATATGCTGTAACCTCTGCTGGCAACCAATCGCAATCGCTGCATGATCTGATCCAGTAAACTGATTTCTAGCTGATATTTATTGTATGTCTCGGAGCAGGTGGAGAGCAAAATTGCATGGGGGGGGGCCCAAGAAAATTTTTGCCCAATCAACATTAAAGACGGCCCTAGTGCTATTGCACACAAACTTGCGTGCCCTCTGCACCAAGGAAGAATTTCTGGCATGGAAATTTTTACATAGTTACTAGACATGTGCATGACAAAAAAAATTGTTTCGTTTCGATTTGTTAATCTGGTTATTTTGTTTATTTAAATTCGGTTGATTCGTTCAATTTGTTTTCGGAATTCGTATTTTTCGAATTTACCGATTTATTTGATTCGAAACGATCAAACCAATTAATTTTGAAATCGGTCGAAACAAAAAATAGGATTTTTATAACAGCTTACCTGTAAAATCCTTTTCTTGGAGTACATCACGGGACACAGAGCGACATAGTCATTACTAATGGGTTATATAGATACCGTCAGGTGCTGGCACTGGCAACTTCCAAAACCGGAAGTACCCTCCCCTATATAAGCCCCTCCCATCCGGGAGCACCTCAGTTTTGTAGCAAAGCAATAAGTGTCCCCAAAGAGGGGCGGGAGCTCTGTGTCCCGTGATGTACTCCAAAGAAAAGGATTTTACAGGTAAGCTGTTATAAAAATCCTATTTTCTTTCTCGTACATCACGGGACACAGAGCGACATAGTCATTACTAATGGGATGTCCTAAAGCAATGCCCAATGAGGGGGGGGGATACACCATATATAAGCTGAGCGCTATCAGACATGAGGATCTTTTGCGGCCTGCAACACACTGCGCCCAAAGGCGACATCCTCCTGACTTCTAACGTCCACCTGGTAGAACCTAGTAAACGTGTGTACTGAAGACCATGTTGTGGCCTTACAGATTTGAGCCAGGGAGGCCTGGTGATGCACTGCCCATGAAGTTCCAACTGCTCTCGTGGAGTGCGCCCTAACTTTGAACGGAGGCGGTCTCCTTCTCAAGCCATAGGCTTGTATTATGACCTGTCGAATCCACTTGGCTAAAGTAGATTTTGATGCTGCCTGACCCTTTCTGGGGCCTTCCGGCAGAATAAACAAAGTATCCGTTCTGCGAATCTGAGCAGTGGCTTTTAGATAAGCTTTAACTGCTCTTACTACATCCAAAGAATGCAATAACTTTTCCTCTACCGAAGTAGGTTTGGGGAAAAAAGAAGGAAGAACCACATCTTGGTTCAAATGAAACCTCAATACCACCCTAGGAAGAAAGGCTGGATGAGGACGTAACACTACTCTATCCTTATGGATAACCAGATATGGCTCCTTACAGGACATAGCTGCTAATTCCGACACTCTTTTAGCCGAACAAATGGCTACTAGAAAAAACAATTTCCTGGTGAGAAGCACCAAAGAAATATGCTGTAATGGTTCAAATGGTTGTTTCTGTAGAACCGACAGAACCAAGTTTAGATCCCATGGACATATGGGAATATTAACCGGAGGACTAATACGCATCACTCCTTGTATAAAGGCTTTGACTAGTGAATGCGAAGCCAAGGGCCTTTGAAAAAATATTGACAAGGCCGAAATCTGACCCTTGATAGTACTCAAGGCAAGCTTCCTATCTACAGCCCATTGTAGGAAGTCCAGAATCCTACCTATTACGTACTTATGTGGATGCCATTTCTTGGCCTCACACCACGCGATGTACGCCTTCCAGATTCTATATTAGATCTGCCTGGATACCGGCTTCCTGGCATTGATCATGGTAGATACCACAGGATTAGAGAGCCCTCTCTTTTTTAGAATGTGGGCTTCCATAGCCAGGTCGTCAAACCTAGGGCTGGTAAGGAAGGGTGGTATATCGGTCCTTGCGAAAGCAGGTCCGGACGACGTGGGAGAGTCCAAGGACTCCCCACTGAAATTTTACAATCTCCGCGTACCACGCTCTTCGGGGCCACGCTGGAGCCACCGGAATCACTGGTTTCTTTTCTACCCTGATTCTGCGGAGTAATCGAGGTAACCAGTGTGGCGGTGTGAATGCATATATCAGCTTGAACTGATCCCAAGGGAACACTAGGGCATCCGAGCCGCAAGCTAGGGGATCCCTTGTCCGAGAGACAAACCTGTCCCCCTTTGCGTTGAATCTGGATGCTAGAAGATCTACATCCGATGTTCCCCACCGCTGACATATTGTCCAGAAAACCTCGGGGTGAAGGGACCCTTCCTCTGGGCCTAATTGCTGGCGACTTAGAAAGTCCGCCTTCCAATTCTCCACTCCTGGAATGAATACCGCAGATATGGCTGGGACATATTTTTCTGCCCATTTCAGGATGTAATTTACTTCCCTCTGGGCTGCACGACTCCTGGTGCCCCCCTGATGATTGATATATGCCACTGCTGTGGCATTGTCTGATTGAATTCTGACAGGGGACCCTTGGAGTTTGGATGTCCATGCTACTAGGGCATACCGGGATGCTCGTATCTCTAAGAGATTGATGGGCAGGGCCTTTTCTGCATCCGACCATCTGCCCTGGAGAGACTATTGCTCCAGTACTGCTCCCCAGCCTATAAGGCTGGCATCTGTAGTGACCACCTTCCAAGAAATCAGACTGAAGGATTTCCCTTTTTCCAGATTCTGGGGAACCAACCACTAACGGAGGCTCTTGCGAACGGAAGGGGACAAGGACATTGTAAGTCTAGGGCCTGAACTTTTTTGTTCCAGGCTGACAGTATGGCCCCCTGCAAATTCCTTGAATGGAATTGACCGTAGGGTACTGCTTCGAATGATGCCACCATTTTTCCCAGCAGCCTTATGCACAGGCGTATGGACGGCTGTCTTTTTTGTACCCACTAAGTGGATCAAATCTTTCAAAGACAACACCTTTCCTCGAGGCAAGAATATTTTTCTCTGGCCTGAATCCAACCTTAGCCCCAAGTATTCCAGACTTTTGACTGGTTTTTAGGGCTGACTTTTCTCGGTTGATAATCCAACCGTGAGATTCCAGATACTTGATTGTCTTGTGAACGACCACTTCTAGTTTTTTCACTGAGTGGTCTATCAGCAACAAGTCATCTAGATATGCCATTATCATTACACCTTGTGTTCTTAGATTGGCCAATAAAGGGCCAGAATTTTTGTAAACACTCGTGGTGCTGTGGCCAAACCGAAGGGTAAGGCTCTGAACTGAAAATGGCGCCCTTCTACTGCAAAGCGTAGAAACTTTTGGTAGACTGGAAAGATGGGAATGTGCAGATGAGCATCTTTGATGTCGATCGCGGCTAACCAATCCTCCCCTTGTAGGGCAGTGGCCACCGATCGGATCGACTTCATCGGAAAGTCCTGATATACAGGAATTTGTATAGCCCTTTTAGAATTAATATGGGCCTCCTGTCCGCGTTTGCTTCGGGACTGTAGAGAGGTTTGAGTAAAACCCGAACCCTCATTCTTCCAGGGGAACCTCCATAATTACTCCTTGGAGCAATAGTTGTTCTAGTGCCAACAGGAGGGACTCTCTCTTCCGGGGATCCCTTGGCACGTTTGACCTCAAAAATGGGAAGGAGGAGAGTCTCTTAACTCCAATCTGTATCCCCAACATACTGCGGAGAGCACCTATCTGTCTTGATCGCGTCCCGCCAGGTCTCTTGTGAACAACTGGAGTCCTCCCCCCACCCGACTGAGTGGGGGCAACCCTTCAATGAATTTAACTTTGGGGGAGGTTTTGTACCTCCCCTGACCCAGGGTTTCTCATTACCCTGCTATTGTCCCTGTTTTTTACCCCCGGGAATTGACCGAGGAGGCCGTCGGAACTGTTACACAGCCGATGCCCCAGGGACTGGAGAAGCAGGCCTCTTAAAAAGGGACCTCTAACTCTGTTTTTAACCGGCAAGAGCGTATTTTTACCGCTGGAAATTTTCTGGATATATTTGTCCAGGTTTTCCCTGAATAAGCGTTCACCATGAAATGGTACGCTAACCAGCCATTCCTTACAGGGAGCTTCAGCAGACCAGTTTTTGAGCCATAGAAGCCTACGCATATGTACTCTAGACAGCGTAAGGCGGGAGGCCTGATGGACTGAATCCTTTATGGCGTCAACCGCAAAGCCTAAGGCTCTAGGTAGATCAGCTAGGGCAAGGCCTGCTGATCTGTCAAGTCCCTCAAGACCTGTTTTAACTGATCCTTCACTGCTTAGCAGACCCCAATAGCTGCTACTGCTGGTTGTGTCACCAAGCTTGCTGTAGAAAGAAGCAGACTTTCATAAGGACTCCAATCTTTTATCTATTGGGTTCTTGAACATTTGGACATTATCCACTGGACATGTCAGTGATTTATACATACAAGAGATGGCTGCGTCCACTGTAGGGACCTTCCATTTTTTTTTTTTTTTTTTTTGATGAACTTATCCTCCATGGGATAGACCACCGGAAATCTCTTGGGGGAATAATATTTTCTCAGGACGTTCCCAATCCTGGTAAATAAGCCCTTTCAGTAAAAGGGTGAAGTGGAAAAGAACAGACAGTCTGGGGGCTTCTAGCGACCCCAACGAGGATACAGTAGTGGTTGATGGTTCCGCAAGGTGCATTTTTAATGCCGATCGGACCATGTTAGTCAGAGACTGAACCCATAATCTTTCAGCTTGAGCTGCTGAGAAAGGTTCCTCCACTGTTGATTCCTCTATAACAGAATCAACCTCATCCTGATCCCCTTCAGGCAGGTCGATCCCTGTATGGGACTGTTGCTCTGCTAACAGGCACTCTGAAGGAGGAGACGGAGATCGGCGTGCTTTCCCTGACAGGGAGGCAGCGATCAATGTTGACAATCTCTCTCTAATCCTCCCAGAGCTGAGGAAAAAACCTCCTCTGTTACATACACAGGAGCAGGTGACTGAGGACAGCCACAGTACCAAGTACCCCTGCGGGGTCTCTATGGTCACTTACCTCTGAACTTCAGGGGAGACTGGTGCAGCAGAAGCATGCCCACCTCAGAACCCGATGAGACCCCCTTCGCTTCCTGGAAGATTCAGTTCCGGAGCTTCTGGACGGCATATTCTTAAGCCTAAAGCTGAGGTATTCCAGCCGTAATACACCACTTTTACTGAGAATAGTCTAGCACAATTGCTGCTATATCACAGTTGGTGTCTACTAAAGTGCCTTTCTAGGGGATGCCTGCATCAACCGCCTCTGTGTGCCTTTATCTGTTGCTAGCTCTGTCTGTGCATTCAATAGCCAGCTATAATGTGCTTTAAAACACGCTGGACGCCCGCACATGCGCAGTAGCGCCGCGGCGCACACCTGAGCGTCATCCACCCGCTCCGCCCCTTTTTTCAGATCGCCTCTATGAATAGAGGCGCGTGCACGCGCACGCGCACGGGCACGTGCGCCTTCGGCGCCCTTTTTTAAAAACAATAAGGAGCTAGACGGGAGCCAGGGCCCCCTTTGCCGCAGGGCCCGGGGATGGATGAGCGCAGCAACAGGGCAGAGGAGACAGCTTCCCAGCAGAGAACATACCAACTGCCTGGATTTGATTCTGGAAGAAAAAAATCCACATTACAAGAAAAAGAACCATAGCGGCCTCTAGTGTCTAACACAGGTACCGCGGTCTTACTTTTTTTTTTTTTTTTTTTTCTTGCCTACTATTAAAATTTTTACATTTTCTCAGTAGTAACAGGCATACACAGAATATTAGCGGGAATACCTTAGGTAACAGGCAGAAAGACAAAATAGGCTTGGGGGTCCCTCAATAGACCCAAGTTCCTGAGGGCCCCCACTTACCTTTTCCTCGCCGCAGGACTTTGTTTGGTCCACAGAAGCCCAAACTTCACCTATCACGGCAGGCATTGTAATCAAACCTTCAGGGACCGGGTTCCCAAGGATTCCACTCCCCTGGACCTGTATAGCACCCTGCACAGAAAACATCTTGGTCGTGGGTATGACCAGAGCTGTGGATCCCAGGGTCCAGCTCTCCTAAGAGAAGCATTACAGGCAAAACCTTGCTCTTCTCTGCAAGGCCCGGGTACCGACCGTTTAGCTATGAAGCTTTTTTGGTCGGATCCGGAATAGCTTACTGAGGCCCAAAAGAACCTGTACGCAAGCTCAGTGAAAAACACATGTTTCTTCTTGGCCAACACCTTAGACACTGGCAAAAAACTGAGGTGCTCCCGGATGGGAGGGGCTTATATAGGGGAGGGTACTTCCGGTTTTGGAAGTTGCCAGTGCCAGCACCTGACGGTATCTATATAACCCACTAGTAATGACTATGTCGCTCTGTGTCCCGTGATGTACGAGAAAGAAATGTTTATATTGTTTTCGATTCGAATGCAGCAAAGTGAACAAACAAAAGAAAAATCTTCATCAAATGATTACAATGACTCTTTAAATCACCTTTTGCCTCGTACACACGACCGTTTTTTCAGACGGGAAAACTGCTATGAGAGCTTTTGGTCAGGAATCCCGGCCGTGTGTATGCTCCATCGCAGTTTTTCCGACGGGAAAACTGCCGGACAAAAAGAGAGCAGGATCTCCTTTTTCCTGACGGGAAAAACGTTCGTCCGTATGCTTTTCCGAGGGGAAGAAAACCGCACATGCTCGGAAACAATTTGACGCATGCTCGGAAGCATAGAACTTAATTTTGTCGGCTCGTCGTAGTCTTTTACGTCACCGCGTTCTTGGCAGTCAAAAGTTCACCGGACTTTTGTCTAAACGTGTGTATGCAAGGCAGGCTTGAGAGGAATTCTGTCGGGAAAACCGTCGGGTTTTTTATCCAACGGAAAAACCGGCTGTGTGTACTAGGCATTTGGCTTAACAAAAA
Organism: Rana muscosa; assembly: GCA_029206835.1. NCBI lineage: Eukaryota > Metazoa > Chordata > Amphibia > Anura > Ranidae > Rana > Rana muscosa. The sequence continues at coordinate 308,062,676 of CM055122.1, forward strand.
CAGCATTATTTCGAAGAGGTATTCTAATAACACGCGGTCTTTGATTTCAGCAATATGTGTAGTTAGAATTCGACTGGAGTTGTAAAATGTAAAATTGGATTCGAATGTCAGTCCGAATTTCCACAATTCGGACGAATTTCGTTACGTTATTCAGAGCATTTGGTAAAATTTGTTTATATTGTAATTTGGGTATTCGGATTTATCCGAATCACGAAAAATTTGTCCGAATATTAATTCGTAACGAAATTAACCACACATGTCTAATAGTTACATTGGTCCAGCTTGGAGAAAGGTAACTTGTGTATGTACCATTACTGTGGGATCCCACTAGAACACAAGGCCGTGAACTGAATCTGGCCCATCAGACCATTTCGTGTGGCCCTCACACCTCTCCTGCAGCTACAGCACCCCCTTCATCTCCGCCCCTCCTTGTGTCAGAAGTTGGCAGCAGAAAGGAAGACAGAACTCCTTCTTGCGATCCTGCACCTCTTTGTGCAGCCGTGGAGAGGCTCATCTCTACTCCCCTTCCCCCTCTGTCTCTTCACCCAGAAGCAGAAAGGAGGACAGATCTCTTTCGCCAGATCCTGTGCTTCTTCATGCAGCCACAGAGAGGCTTGTCTCCGCCCCCCCCCCCCTTTTCCCTTCTGTCTCAGCAGTCAGAAGAAGCAGAGAGGAGGACAGTGCTCCTTCTCCAGATCCTGTGCTTCTTTGTGCAGCCGTGGCGAGGCTTGCCTCCGCTCCCCTTCTCCTCCGTCTCTTCAGCCAGAAGCAGAGAGAAAGACAGAACTCCTTCTTCAGAACCTGTGCTTCTTCATGCAGCCACAGAGAGGCATGTCTCTGCCCCAACCCCCTTCCCCCGTTTCAGCAGTCGGCAGAAGAAAGGAGGACAGAACTCCTCCTACAGATCCTGAGCCTCACTGTGCAGTCACAGCAACCCCTCGTCTCCGCCCCCTCCCCCCCCCCCCACAGTCTCAGCATTCAGCTGACTCCAGCCCTCCTCCAGACCCTGCACTTTCTGCTGCCCAGTTCTGCCCCCAATGTCTCGGGAAGACATTGGGGGCAGAACTGGGCAGCAGAAAGTGCAGGGTCTGGAGGAGGGCTGGAGTCAGCTGAATGCTGAGACTGTGGGGGGGGCGGGAGCCGGGGGCCCCCTTTCTTAAAGGCGGCTTTTTCGGATTTCGATAAGCCCCCTGCCCGCAGACCCCCACAACCACCGTCCAGGGTTGTGGGGAAGAGGCCCTTGTCCCCGTCAACATGAGTCCAAGGTGCTTTGGCAGGAACAGAGCTCCCCTCGGCTCCAAAGCACCCATCATGTTGAGGGCATGCGGCCTGGTATGGTTCAGGAGGGGGGGGGGCACTCGCTAATCCCCTCCTTTTCCTGATCTGCCGGGCTGCATGCAGGTCTGGTATGGACCTGGGGGGGGGGGGGGGTACCACATGCCATTTTAAATGCATTAAGGTGAAAAACTTCATGACTTTACAATTCTTTTAACTCCTAACCTTAACCGCTAACGCTTAAAAAAATTAAAAAATATTATTATTAACCACTTAAGGACCTTGCCTGTTTTTCAGATTTGGTGTTTACAAGTTTAAAACATTTTTTTTTGCTAGAAAATTACTTAGAACCCCCAAACATTATATATTGTTTTTTTTTCTAACATACTAGAGAATATATTAGTGGTCATTGCAATACTTTTTGTCACATCGTATTTGCGCACTTTGTTTGGAAAAAAATCACTTTTTTAAATTAAAAAATAAGACAACAGTAAAGTTAGCCCAATTTTTTTTTATATTGTGAAAGATGATGTTACGCCGAGTAAATTGATACCCAACATGTCACACTTCAAAACTGCGCCCGCTCGTGGAATGGCGTCAAACTTTTACCCTTAAAAATCTCCATAGGCGACGTTTAAAAAATTCTACAGGTTGCATCTTTTGAGTTACAGAGCAGGTCTAGGGCTAGAATTATTGCTCTCGCTCTAACGATTGCGGGGATACCTCACATGTGTGGTTTGAACACTGTTTTCATATGCGGGCGCTACTCAAGTATGCGTTCGCTTCTGCGCGCGAGCTCGTCGGGATGGGGCGCTTTAAAAAAAAAATTTGTTTGTTTTCTTATTTATTTTACTGGATTCTATTTGTTTTTATACGGTTTTAAAAAAAATAATAAAATGGATCACTTTTATTCCTATTACAAGGAATGTAAACATCCCTTGTAATAGAAAAAAGCATGACAGGTCCTCTTAAATATGAGATCTGGGGTCAAAAAGACCACAGATCTCATATTTACACTAAAATGCAATAAAAATAAACAAAAAAATGTCATTTGAAAAAATGACAAAAAAAAAATGTCCCTTTAAGACGTATGGGCGGAGCTGACGTTTTGACGTCAGCTCCGCCCTGCTATGGTATGGAGACGGGTGGGGGCCATCTTGCCCTCACTCTTATCCATACCACAGAGGGAGAAGGACCCGATCGCCTCCGCCGCTACCGACGGCTCCGGTAAGCGACGGAGGGCACGGGAGAGCGGCGGGAGGGGGGGGCCCTCTCCCGCCGCTGATAACGGTGATCTCGCGGTGAATCCGCCGCGGAGACCACCATTATCGTAAACATGACCGCTCACTGAAGAGATGGATATCTCGGTTGTAGCAGCAGCTGCTGCCGTTACCGAGATATCCCTCTTCAAAAAAATGACGTATATATACAGTGAGCGGTCGTCAAGTGGTTAATAAAAGTATAAAAAACACCCCAACACAAAATAACAAAATTACTAAAGTACAACTGAAGGCAAAACTTTTGTTTTTCCATTTTGGATAGAGTGGAGAGGGGTCATTTTTTTTTTGCTGTCTGTGCCCCCATTAAGGAGATTCCCCCTCTCTATTTGTCCTGTTTACCATTATCATTGAAAGGGAAAGTAAAATAAAAATCCAAAATTTTGGGTTGTCCCCAGAAAAGTAATAGAAGGGAAATCTTCCGATGGGGACACTAGTTCTGGTGACCTGGGGGTCCCCAAGGAATACCCCGTTAGTGCCACCAAAGGTTTGCGTTTTTTTTAAAATAACAAACATGTCATACTTGCCTCCACTGTGCAGTTAGTTTTGCACAGAGTGGCCCCGAACCTGGTCTTCTGGGGGCCCTCGGCGGCTCTCGCGGCTCCTCCTCGCATTATATAACCCCCTCTGGGAAGCTCTCTCCCGAGGGGGTTACCTTGTGGGCACGCTCCCCCCGGCGCTCGCGTCATTAGATTTGATTGACAGCAGCGGGAGCCAATGGCTGCGCTGCTATCAATCTATCCAATCAAAGCCGGGACTCCGTGGAGAGAAGGACGGCAGAGACGCGGGCCACGGAAATTCGGGGGTTAAAGATAAGTAAAACGGGGGGGGGGGGGGGGCCTGGACACTGCAAGGTGTTTTTTCACCTTAATGCATAGGATTCATTAAGGTGAAAAAACAAAGTAGGTTTACAACCCCTTTAATTTGCAGCCATTTCCCCTCACTTCCTGTTTGGCTATGGGACAGGAAGTGAAAGGAAATCCCCGCAATGGGACACAGATGAAAAAAAAAAAAAACTGACAGGAGGTTATAACCCTCCCTTGCTCCATCCAAAATGAAAAAAACATGTTTGCCTATAGTTCTACTTTAACCACTTAAAGAGGAAGTAAACCCTCATTCATTTTATTTTATTTTTTAAATCAACCCTGCAAGAGAATGTCATAATGAGCTAGTATGCATCGGCTTACCTGAGATTGAAGCCGCCAAAGTTTTCGTCCGTGTCTTCCCCGCTGCCGTCATCTCTCCGACGATCTTCTTCCTGTTATCGCCGCTCCGGCGCTGTGATTGGCCCAGAGCGGCGATGACGTCACGCGCATGCGTGCTCGGGCTGGCAAGATCCATTCAGAAAACCGTCAACGAAGCCGGCCCGCTAGTGCGCATGCGTGTGACGTCATCGGTGCATTGCTTTATAGCAAATATCTCCTTAACCATGTAGGTTAAGGATATATTTCTTTCACCTACAGGTAAGCCTTAATCTAGGCTTACCTGCAGGTGCAAGTTGTCTGGTTGGGTTTACAACCACTTTAAGGACCGAGCCTCGTTTTGAGATTTGGTGTTTACAAGTTTAAAACAGTTTTTTTTTGCTAGAAAATTACTTAGAACCCCCAAACATTATATATATATTTTTTTCTAACACCCTAGAGAAAAAAATGGCGGTCATTGCATTACTTTTTGTCACACTGTATTTGCGCAGCGGTCTGAAAAGGGCACGTTTTTTAGAAAAAATTCACTTTTTTGAATTAAAAAATAAGACAACAGTAAAGTTAGCCCAATTTTTTGTGAGAGATAATGTTACGCCACGTAAATTGATACCCAATATGTCACGCTTCAAAATTTCGACCACTCGTGGAATGGCGTCAAACTTTTACCCTTAAAAATCTCCATAGGCGATGTTTCAAAAAATTCTATAGGTTGCATCCTTTGAGTTACAGAGGAGGTCTAGGGCTAGAATTATTGCTCTCGCTCTAATTATTGTGGCGATACCTCACATGTGTGGTTTGAACACTGTTTTCATATGCGGGCGCTACTCACGTATGGGTTCGCTTCTGCGCGCAAGCTCGTCAGGACGGGGCGCTTTAAAAAAAAAAAAATGTTTTATTATTTATTTTAATTTTAAAAAATAGGTCACTTTTATTCCTATTACAAGGAATGTAAACATCCCTTGTAATAGAAAAAAGCACGACAGGTCCTCTTAAATATGAGATCTGGGGTCAAAAAGACCTCACATCTCATATTTACACTAAAATGCAATAAAAATAAACAAAAAAAAAAGGTTGTCATTTGAAAAAAAAATAAAAAATGTGCCTGTAAGACGTATGGGCGCAAGTGACGTTTTGACGTCGCTTCCGCCCTGCTATGGTATGGAGACGGGTGGGGGCCAACTTCCCCTCACTCGTCTCCATACCCAGCTAGGAAGAGGACCCGATCGCCTACGCCGCTACCGACGGCTCCGGTAAGCGGCAGAGGGCTCGGGAGAGCGGCGGGAGGGGGGGGGGCCCTCTCCCGCCGTCGATAGCGGTTATCTCACAGCGAATCCGCTGCGGAGACCACCATTATCGTTTACAGGACCGGCGCCTGAAGAGATGAATATCTCGGTTGTGGCAGCAGCTTCTGCCGTTACCGAGATATCCCTCTTCAAAAAGAGGACGTATATATACAGGAGGCGGTCCTTATGTGGTTAATAATAATAATAATAATAATATAAATAATAATATTAATTTATTATTATTAAGTGTATTCATTTTATTTTTTATTTTTCAGGTTTGGGTGTTTATTATTATTTTATTATTATTTGTATTATTATTATTAAACTCTTTTAAGGTTGGTGGCTAATTATTATTTATTTATTATTAATTTGATTTATTTATTTATTTATTTATGATGATTTGTAGATTGTAAGCTCTAACGAGCAGGGCTCTTTGTTTACTCCTGTATCGAATTGTATTGCAACGGTCTGCCCTCATGTTGTAAAACGCTGCGCAAACTGTTGGCGCTATATAAATCCTGTATAATAATTATTATTTTTTTATTTTTAGTTATTTGTGTATTTATTTTACATTTTTTTAATTCATATATTATTATCGTTTTTACATTTTTTTCATTTTAGCAGAAAATCGCACAAAAAACATGTGAATTATTGCTATGGGGGATAGAAACGCGCCAAAAAAGCTCAAATCTGCCCTGATTTGAGCTACAAAAAAAGGCTCCAGAACTCTTTTGAGCTTCGGGCCTTTGGCTACAGGCGACTCGGTGTGGAGATGTGAACCGTCTCCATAGAGAATAATTGATTTTGTGAATGGGGGGGGGGGTAAAAAAGCCGGTTTTGTTAAGCAATCTTTTAATAGGCAATTCATTTTTATCTTTTTACATTTTCACTGCAATTCTGCTCCATAGTTGCTGATGTAACTTTGGCCTACAAGTCTCCCTAGAAGAAAAAGGGATAGAAGTTCAAAGCTGAAGGTCGATTGGCCTCCAGGGACAAATAAGGAGCAAGGAAGCCCCCAATTAGCATATCTGAAATGAAATCAGTTGGTCAGACACTGCCGCTTTTCCGGATCTGTAACCTATGGAATGTCATCTGCATCCGATCAGACAAAGCAAATTGTCTCCTGGCTTCATTATGGAGGGTAGACAGGGAGAGTGGAGGATGAGAAAGGCTACATGGAAGGGACTGGGACACCAGGGGGGGGAGGAGAATTCCTTCCAAAAAAAAACAAAACAATCGTCCATTCATGATAGGTACAGAACCGATGCAGCTCAGGATGAATTAGACTTCACGCTTCAAAGGACAAAAGGTCTGAAACCCGAACTGTGTGACAGCACAACGGTTATCCCTTCCATCCCAAAGGTGGAAATGCCACCAAGTTCAGATCTACTGCAGTATTTCTACCAATGACACAGGATGTCTTAAAGAGGCAAAATCAAAAATGACACACACTATATTACCAAAAGTATTGGGACACCGGCCTTTACACGCACATGAACTTTAATGGCATCCCAGTCTTATGCCGCGTACACACGATCATTTTTCCCGTCGGGAAAAATGAAATTTTTTTTTTTCGCCGAGAAAAACGATCGTCTGTGGGCTTTATGCCGTTTTTCTCATTGAGAAAAACGGCAGGAAAAACGACGAGAAAAATTAGAACATGTTCTAAATTTTCTCATCGTTTTTTCCATCATTTTTTTCCGCGGCAGTTTTCCCATAGGGAGACACTGCCGCGGAGCCCACAGACGGTCGTTTTTCTCGACAAAGAAAAAAATGACGGGAAAAACGGTCGTGTGTGGGGGAAAATGCCGTTCCCTCGTTTTTCATTTTTTTTCATGTCGTGATTCACGGCGGTGTTTTCACCGCCGTGAATCACGATCGTGTGTACGCGGCATTAGTCCGTAGGGTTCAATAATGAGTTGGCCCACCCTCTGCCGCTATAACAGCTTCAACTCTTCTGGGAAGGCTGTCCACAAGGTTTAGGAGTGTGTCTGGTAGGGTGACCACGTGTCCCGGATTGCCTGGGACAGTCCCGCATTTTGCAGATCTGTCCCGGACACCTTCATTCCAGGACAATACAGTGTCCCTGAATGAAACTGACACAGCCACCCCCCCCCGGGCCAATCTGATGCCCCCCAAAAAAGGCCGCCACATCACCGCTTTACTCACTGACAGTACTTGTCCTGGCCGGGAATGCCTGGAGGAGCACAATCCCCGCCCCCTGCTTGGGATTGGAGAAATCATAAATCCCGCCTCTTGTGTCCAATCACTGTGCTTTGATTCGTTACAGCACAAGCTGATTTTTGGGAAGGGGGGGGGGGGTGGTGTCCCTGAATGGTAGTTTGGAAATGTGGTCACCCTAGTCTATGGGAATGTTTGACCATTCTTCCAGAAGCATATTTGTGAGGTCAGGCAGTGATTTTGGTCGAGAAGGCCTGGCTCTCGTAGTCTCTTATTCATCCCAAAGGTGTTCTATCAGGTTGAAGTCAGGACTCTGTGCAGGCCAGTCAAGTTCCTCCACCCCAAACTCCCTCATCCATGTCTTTATGGACCTTGCTTGTAGGCAGCTGACGCTGCTGCCTGTTCACTTCCTGGATTTACACAGAGGCACACCTCCAGCTCTGCCGCTCTCATTGGCCCTCTTTTGACTCACCCCCCCCCTCCTGGCAAACTCTCAGGAGAGTGAGAGAGAGAGAGCAGTGCATGACGTCATAAGCCTAGGCTAACGATCAGACAAGAAACAGGAAGTGGGCTGTATAAGGTATTTACTGGCAGAAGAAAAAACGTTAAAACGCATGGAAAGTAGGTTATTTGGTTTCCAATGGCATAGTTCACACCAGTGCAGTCAGTTCCAGGGCTTTCCAGTTCCAGAAAAACAAAAAAAATTAGAACATGCTGCGTTTTTCCTGCACTGGAACGCAGTAAAATGTATAAAAAACAAAATCGGAAACAAACTAGAATGCACTGGAACGCATCAAAAACGCACTGGACCCTAGTATAGTGGGGGGGAAAAAAAAAACAAGAAACAAAAGAAAAGCACCTGGAGTGCATTTCGGAACTGCATCAAAAACGCACTGAAACGCATCAAAAACGCGTTAAAAAAAACACGCACGCAGAAACGTATCCAGAACAGATCTGGAGTGCGTTTTTTGTGGTGTGAACCAGCCCTTAGTGTCACTTTAGGGTTCGGTTCACACTGATGCGATGTCTTGCATTGTACTGCATTACAAATTGCGCTGTGTTTATGTGATCTGCTGCGGGTGTCAATTAAATATTAACAACACCCCAAAAAGCAGGTTGCAGAATGTAGTGTGTTGGCTTAAATCGGATTGCCTGGGTATGAACACCCATGCAATACAATTTTAGTTGCGGATGCGGTGCAATTTAGGACCTACAAATCGGATAGGCTCACATCGCACCGCACAGAAAAGCATGTGATTTGCACAGGTATACGGCGTGATTCCTGTGCGAATCACATGCGATGTGACGCATCGCATCAGCGTTAACCCAGCCTTAGACCAAAACTGCACTGAACACATCAGGGTGTGCTGTGAAGGAACCTGCTGACTGGAGGAGAGACTAGAGTGAGCAGCAGGATAAGCTCATCGGTCTGCTGCTGCTCCTACATAATAATATAATATAACAATATATAATTATATATAATATAATCACAGAGCTGCTGTCCAAGCTGTACTGCATTACTGAAGTAGAGAAAGGTCGGCTCACCAACCTGCCTGTTGATCAGAGCCGTGTAAAGACTGGCTGGACAGAATGAGAAATCGTTTGGCATGAAGGCAAGATTTGGATCAATGTCATCCTAAAGCTGGCCATACACAGAGATTTCTATCATATTTCTCCATCCATGCCACCAGCACAGACCAAGTCCACCTGCACAGGTATCCCCCATGCATGTGCAGAAGTGTTGCAGGTACGAAACCTGCGGGGCACCTGAGCATGCTCAGAATGCTGCCACATTCATGTGCCCATCCGTAAATGTGCCTCCTGAGATGTGTGACGTGGGCATCCCAGGAGGAAGAAGAGGAACCCCATGTCATTTCTGCTTAGGCGAGAAAGCAGGAAGTACCTGGCCTATCCCCTTCTGTGCCAACATCTAAACAGTTTCCAAACCCTGCAGGTCTCTGTCAGGTCTTTTGGACCTTCGTCATATCTGCGCACGTGCAGGGGTATCCCGTGCACACACCACTAAGCTCTGGTATCTGGGACTGCAGTGTGGGCGTGTGTGCAGGAATCCCCCCCCCCCCCATGCGCCCACAGATGTGCCAGAGGTCTCTAGTCTCTTACTAAATGTGCCTTTTGGGATATGAGATTTGGGCATCTCAGGAGGCAGCAGGAGGGGTGCTACGTTCAATCTGGTCTAGGCGAGAAAGCAGGAAATTCCTGGCTGCAGCACAGAAATGCTAAACAATGAAAAACATTCTCCAAGTGTGGGAAAAGGAAAGGGGGAAAAGACAGGACCAAAACATTTTTAATGGGTGAAGGTCTTAACCACTTGCCTACCGGGCCAATTTTGACACTTCTCCCCTGAATGTAGAACCCCAAATGTTTATATAAACACACACACACACACACACACACACACACACACCGTATATACTCGAGTATAAGCCGAGTTTTTCAGCACATTTTTTTGGTGCTGAAAATCCCCCCCCCCCCCCAGCTTATACTCGAGTCACCTTTTTGTGCCTGATATCCCGGATTTTGGGGACCCGGTACCGGCTGGCCGTAGGTCCCCAAACTCGGCACACATGTAGCCCTACTCTTTCTCTACAATTGTGCAAAGTTTGTTGTCCGGGGGACCTACGGCCGGGGAGCACCGATTTTTCAAAGCTGGGCACCCCTTCCATAGACTCCCATGTTAAATGTCAGTCTAGTAATGGGCACAGTGAGGCATGGGCACAGTGAGGCATGGACGCAGTGAGGCATGGACGCAGTGAGGCATGGACGCAGTGAGGCATGGACGCAGTGAGGCATGGACGCAGTGAGGCATGGACACAGTGAGGCATGGACACAGTGAGGCATGGACACAGTGAGGCATGGACACAGTGAGGCATGGACACAGTGAGGCATGGACACAGTGAGGCAAGGACACAGTGAGGCATGCACATGGGCAAAGTGAGGCACAGTGAGGCATGCAGATGGACACCCTAGGCTTATACTTGAGTCAATACGTTTTCCCAGTTTTTTGTGGTAAAATTAGCCTCCTTGGCTTATATTCGGGTCGGCTTATACTCGAGAGTGTATATATATATATATATATATATATATATATATATATAAAATATATTTTTTTTAAAAAAAAATTCTAGCAGAGGCCTTGTAGATTAAAATAGGGGTTTTTGAATTTTTTTTATTTTTTTACGACACGTTTTTTTTTTTTTGTGCAGCAGTTTTTCAAACACAATGAATTTCATTTTGTGTTTGGTGCACCATCGGGCTGTGCGATTATGTAAAAAAAGGAAAAAAGGGGGGGGGGGGGGATATTGGGACTTTGAATGAAGCAAGTAGGTAAAATTCAGTTTAATATATAAGTTAACATACAAACGCATATTAGATGGGAGAGGCAGCGGCATGGCGGGAAGGGGAACTACAACTGTTTCGTCACTTGAATCTCCTCTGCATTATCGTCTCTCTTCACTGCTCCTTCTCACGCTGTCAGCATGTAGAGGACAGGAGAAAAGATCCGATAATCTGCCAATCCGTGCCCACCAGTGTCTACTCATCAATGTCACCTATCAGTGCCACCTACCAGTGCTCATGTGTCGCCTGCCAGCGCCCATCAGTGTCGCCAGCCAGTGCCCATCAGTGTCGCCAGCCAGCGCCCATCAGTGCCGCCTATCAGCGCCCATCAGTGCCGCCTATCAGCGCCCATCAGTGCCACCTCATCATCAGTGAAGCCTATCAGTGCCCATCAGTGCCGCCTCATTAGTGCCCATCCGTGAAGGAGAAAAATTACCTGTTTTCAAAAGTTTCGGTTTTTATTCATTTATTTAGCAAAAAAAATAAAAAACCCAGAGGTGATTAAATACCACCAAAAGAAAGCTCTATTTGTGTGAACAAAATTTTGTTTCGGCACAGTGTAGCATGACAGCGCAATTGTCATTCAAAGTGCGACAGCGCTGAAAACTGAAAATTGGCCTGGGCAGAAAGGAGGTAAAAGTGCCCAGTGGGCAAGTGGTTAATGTATATATGTATAGCGTAATATATATATATATATATATATATATATATATATATATAAGGTTTGGGGGGTTTTAAAGTGACACGAAGGGTTCCTTTTTTTTTTTTTTTTTTTTAAACAAGCATGTCATACTTCCCTCCTGTTCTGGGGTCCCTTGACGGCTCTCGTGGCTCCTCCTTGCATTAGATAACCCCCTCTGGGAAGCGCTCTCCCGAGGAGGTTACCTTGCAGGTGCACTCCCGAGTCATACACTCGGCGTCCATAGACGCCGAGTGTATGACTCGGCCCTGCCCCCCGTGTCATTTGATTTGATTTACAGCAGCGGCAGCCAATGGCTGCGCTGCTATCAATCTATCCAATCAACGCCAGGACTCCGTGGAGAAGAGGGCGCCAGGGATGCGCCGAGCAGGTGAACTGGCTCAGGTAAGTAAAACGGGGGGGCTGGGGGGCCAGTGATTGCCAGATGTTTATTCACCTTAATGCATAAGATGCATTAAGGTGAAAAAACACAAACCTTTAACCCCTTTCTAGCAAAAATAATGATTTTTACATGTAAACAAAAAGTGTCAGAAAGGCCTGGTCTTCAGGTGGTTAAATAAATCCACCCCGATGTGTCCCCACGTCTGATTAATGCCTCATGTTTATGACTAGCTTTGACTATCTCAAGATTTGAACTCAAACACATTTTCACTTTTCACATTTTTCTGGTGTCACTTTTTGTCTGTCCAGTTTTTGAAGTTTGGAGCCCCAGGGCGGGTTTTACTCAGAAATCCTGAGATCTGAGGTCTGCACTGGAAACACATGTCCACTTACCTGAAGGTACGCTTTATAAATTACGTCAAACAGGAAAGCCTGGGGCATCTCACTGGCTCTGTGTTTAGTGCGATCCAGGGAATGGGCCAGACACCCATCGGAGGAGGAAGCGATGACGGTGGACACTAATGGACGCACCGTGCCGGCCGCCTGCGGGGGAAAAACAAAATCAGAGGTTTCACGCTGTCAGCTGAAAAAACAGGACATTGTGAAGCGCTGTGCATGGATAATAGGTGTCCTGTGCTTCTGGCTTAAATTGGTAACACAGTAAAGCCCCAAAGATAATTATAGTGGAACTCCAGCCAAACATCCCAATAAATACCGTACATGGAAACTGTATAACCCGCCAAATGATCTGTGATTCTGTTCAGTCGTTCTTGTGATTCTCACACCCAATGCTGCAGTTCACAGGATGAAGGTGACACCACTATTCACTACCGCAGCAAGGCAACCTCTATCTAGGGGTTGATTTATTAAAACTAGAACATGCTAAATCTGGTGCAGCTGTGCACAGTAGCCAATCAGCTTCTAACTTGTTCAATTAACCACTTGCCATCCGGGTCAATTCTGGCACTTTGCTCCTACACGTAAAAATCATCATTATTTTGCTAGAAAATTACTCAGAATCCCCAAACATTTTTTATGTTTTCTTAGCAGAGACCCTAGGGAATAAAATGGCGGTCGTTGCAACTTTTTATGACACATGGTATTTGCGCAACTGTTCAAATACATTTTCTTGGGGGGGGGGGAACAGTTTTATGAATTAAGAAAAAACAAAACACTAAAGTTAGCCCAATTTTTTTTGTATAATGTGAAAGATGGTGTTATGCAGAGTAAATAAATAGATACCCAACATGTCACGCTTTAAAATGTGGAATGGCGCAAAACGTCAGTACTTAAAAATCCTCATAGGCAACGTTTTAAAGTTGTTTAGAGGTTACATGTTTAGAGTTACAGAGGAGGTCTTGGGATAGAATTATTGGTCTCGCTCTAACGTTTGCGGCACTACCTCACATGTGTGTATTGAACGTCATTTACATATGTGGGCACGACGTATGTATGTGTTCGCTTCTGAGTGGGAGCTTGCAGGGACGGGGGCGCTTCAATTGTTTTGTTTTTTTTTACTATTTATTTTTACACTTTCCCTTCAGGCCCGGTTCACACAGGGGCGGTACGACTTTGGGGGCGACTCGGCGACGCGATCTCAAGACGACTTGAGAGGCCTGGTTCAGGCGATTTGCATAATGACTTCTGTATAGAAGTCAATGCAAGTCATCCCGAGTCGCCCCCAAAAGTAGTACAGGAACTTTATTCTAAGTCAGAGCGACCTGAGTTGCTCCTATTAGAACGGTTCCATTCAACAGAGCGGGACGCGACTCGTCAGGCGACCGAGTCGCCTGACGAGTCGCCCTATGTGAACCGGGCCTTAAAAAATTATTATTTTTTGATCACTTTTATTTTGTAAACATCCCTTGTAATAGGAATTGGTGCATGACAGGTCTTCTTTATGGAGGGAGGGGGGGTCTATAAGACCCCCCCCCCCCTCTCTCATCCAGGCTGAAAAGCCAGGGATCAAAAAAAAAAGACGATCTCAGTTTTCCAGCCGAGTACATGGCAGTGTTTACAACCAGGCAGGAAGTGATGTCATAACATCGCACCTGGGCCTCCGAGAGTCATAGAGATGACCATCTGTCTCTCGGAAATCTCTATGGTCAATTTCCAGGACCAGAAGATTCCTTCTCTGGCTCGGGCAAGCTGGTAGAAGCACCAGAGGGCAGTGGGGGGGGGGACATCCTGCTATGATTGTTCTTATGCTGCAGGGAATCGCCAGCTGAAAAGAATGGTACCGGCATGATGCTTGTAGGTGCAGGCATTGTCCCGGTATAACCACTAAAACAGGAGGACATCCATGTACGCCCTCCCGGCGGGATGTGGTTAAGCTTTAAAATAAAAACCTGGAAGCTGATTGGTTCCTATGCAGAGCTGCACCAGATTTTGCACTCTCCAGTTTTAGTAATTCAACCCCATAGTGTTATTTCCCCACCTTAAGCCGGGTTCACATGTATGCGAATTGGATGCAGATTTCCCCTCATTCAATTCGCATGACAGGTATATGTGACCGGGTCTCAATGGAGCCGGTTCACACAGGTCCGGGGTGGCCGCGGTCCGCATTCAAAAAGGGTCCTGTGCGTGTTTGGATCAATTCAGTTGGGAATTCAGACAAAAATTTAGGCCTGAATCGCACCTGAACCAGTGAACAGACACGCACATGACCCCAAGCCCGAACCCACGGCCACACACATGTGAACCCGGCCTGAAATTGTTTGCACACCCTAACTCCTCTTATTTGATCCCTTTTGGTCTGTTAAAGCAAAGTTGTAATGTACACATATAATATAAACAAGACCAAGGATAAATCCAAGGAAAGATCCAAGCTTTACTCACCGGCCAGCCCGCTGACAACCGAATCAACCTATCTAACAGTATGCGTTAAAACAGGGATTTAGTCTGCATACATTTGCAAATACATGCGTAAGCCACAGAGCCTCGTCACGGCACCCTGGTATCTGTGGTCCTATCTCTAGCTTATGAGAGACTCCACATTGGAAGCACATGCACTCTGATGGATAGGTGGAGGTCAGGCATTTCCAAACTGCCATTCAGGGAGGGACACCCCCCCCCCTTCCCAAAAATCAGCTTGTGCTGTAACGAATCGCAGCACAGTGATTGGACACAAGAGGTGGGAATTATGATTTCTCCAATCACAAGCAGGGGGCGGGGATTCTGCTCCTCCAGGCATTCCCGGCCAGGACAAGTACGGTCAGTGAGTAAAGCGGTGATGTGGTGGCCTTTTTTGGGGGCATCAGATTGGCCCGGGGGGGGGTGGCTGTGTCAGTTTCATTCCGGGACACTGTATTGTCCTGGAATGAAGGTACACGAGGTCACCCTAGAAGGGAGCCACCCCTTCTTAAAAGGTACAGGGGCACACTAAACACCCAGCAAATCGCACAATGGCTGCAAAGGTGTCAGTGCGTTGCCTGACCAATATAACAGTAACATTACAACAAAAAACTGTGTCCACCACCTCCACCTATAACTGGCCTTTGCAGTGAGTAGCATAGGAAGGCAACACATATAATACCTTCTCTTGTTCACCCCTGATCATTATTTCCCTTTGGGATTTAAAAAAGTATTCTGAATCTGAATCAACATGCAACTAAAATTAAAAATTTTTAATAAATGTTGTTTGCAATAAATACCGTATATTCGTCCCGAATATAAGCCGAGGCACCTAATTTTACCACAAAAACTTTGAAAACGTATTGACTCGAGTATAAGCCTAGGGTGTCCATCTGCATGCCTCACTTTGCCTCATTGTGTCCATGTGCATGCCTCACTGTGTCCATGTCCATGCCTCACTGTGTCCATGCCTCACTGTCACTGTGCCCATGCCTCACTGTGCCCATGCCTCACTGTGCCCATGCCTCACCGTCACTGTGCCCATGCCTCACTGTCACTGTGCCCATGCCTCACTGTCACTGTGCCCATGCCTCACTGTCACTGTGCCCATGCCTCACTGTTCCCAATCTCCCTACCTGATCTCCGGCGCTGTGTGACTAGACTGACATTTAAAATGGGAGTCTATGGAAGGGGTGCCCGGCTTTGAAAAATCGGTGCTTCCCGGCCAACAAACTTTGCACACTTGTAGATGAAGAGTGTGGCTACATGTGTGCCAAGTTTGGGGTCCAGGGGACCTGCGGCTGGCCAGGATCAGGCGCACAAATTTGAAGATGGACACAGACTCGAGGATAAGCCGAGGGGGGCATTTTCAGCACACAAAAAATGTGCTGAAAAACTCGGCTTATACTCGAGTATATACGTTACCTCTTTTGAAACCAAGTGACATCATCACTGCTGGCCTTTGCCCCGAGTTTGTTGGGGGTGGGGGGGGGGGGGGAGAGGCTCCTGTAAACATCACAGCACCTTGCATCTATTTTCTGTCAAGAACATTAGATGAAAGAACACATCTCCAGCATCCCTTGGTGTGATAGGGAGACTCTGAAATGATAGGGGTCCTCTGGCGTGATGGGGGGACCTCTCAAGTAATGGGGGGACTTTGACGTGATAAGGAGACTGTGATGTGATAAGAGAAATGTCATCAGCACACCAAGGATTCCTCAGAAAGGTCCAAAGCTTTATTCACATGGTCACACACGGCAATGTTTCAGAGCCACGCAGGGCCCCTTTATCACTTGTCTGACGAAGGGACCCTGCGTGGCTCCAAAACATTGCCGGATGTGTACCGTGTGACCGTGTGAATAAAGCTTTGGACCTTTCTGAGGAATCCTTGGTGTGCTGATGACATTTCTCCATTTAGATTGTCTGCGGTTTCCAGCCTGTGGTCATTACAGCACCCACCATTATTACAGCCGTTTCCATGAATGTATGTGTGGGGAATAATGCATTTGCGATGTGATAGGTGGACCTCTGATGTGAAGTGGGGATTCTGATGGGAAGGGAGGGACCTCTGATGTAATGGTGGGACTCTGACGTGACTAGGAGACTGTGATGTGATAGAAGGACCTCTGAAGTGAAGGGGGAGTTCTGATGGGAAGGGACTCTGACATGAAGGGGGACCTCTGACATGACTGGGAGACTGTGATGGGACCTCTGGCACGATGGAGGCTTCTGATGTAAAGGTGGTTGTGTGCATGTTCCCAGGCTCAGGTTTCCCATTGACGAGTAACATTTATGTTGTTGGGCCTCAAGATTTAATCGAATTGTCTCGAGATTTTGTGTAAAGTGTTCCCGTGACCGAAAAAAGGTTGGTAAATGCTGCCCTGAGGGTTCTTGCTGGGTGCCACCATCTTGGATGTGATATCCAAGATGTGGTACTCAAGTGACACTCAATAGTAGGGGTCTCAAACTGGCGGCCCTCCAGCTGTTGCAAAGCTACAAGTCCCGTCATGCCTCTGTCTGTGAGAGTCATACTTGCAACTGTCAGCCTTGCAATGCTTCATGGGACTTGTAGTTTCGCAACAGCTGGAGGGCCGCTGTTCTGTCAAAATAGCCAATTCGTCAGAAACTCCAACTACTTAACTTCCGGTTTCTTCAAAGGGTTACTAAACCTTTGGTTTTTTTAAAATAACAAATATGTTATACTTACCTCCTCTGTGCAGTTGGTTTTGCACAGAGTGGCCCCGATCCTCCTCTTCTGGGGTCCCTCAGCGGCGCTCCTGGTTCCTCCCCGCTACGAGTGACCCGTTGGAGAAGCGCTCTCCTTCAGGACACCCGTGCGGGCGTGCTCTCGTGTCCTGCTGCTGCGTCTAATGATACAGACAGCAGGACTCGGCCCCACCCCCTGCGTCATTGCATTTGATTGACAGCAGAGGGAGCAAATGGTGGCGCTGCTATCAATCTATCCAATCAGGACACGAGATACCGGCTATAGCTGGTGTGCTCGTCCAGAGGGCAAGAAAGAATGGATTCAGGTAAGTAAAACGGGGAGGGGGGGGGGGGTCTGCTGCATGACAGAAGGTTTTTCACCATAATGCATAGGATGCATTAAGGTGAAAAAACAAGAGGGTTTACAACCCCTTTAAAGCATCAGTAATTGGAGAATTTGACGAATTGCTGTTTGGATACAAGACCGGCAAGCAAATACAGTCTGGTGCACGATATTATGAGCGGAGATTGTTACTTCGCTCTGATACTAGCCAACAAAATGGCTGCCTGCAAGGCAGCGGCAACTTTGTCCTCGTTAGCCGCTGTGCTGTCAAAACAGCTAAATCTTCCTGTACCGGACTGTATTCGGTTGCCGGTGTTGTGTCCAAACAGCAATTCGTCAAAATCTCCAATTACTGATGGTTTAAAGCAGGGGTCTCAAACTGGCGGCCCTCCAGCTGTTGCGAAACTACAAGTCCCATCATACCTCTGCCTGTGGGAGTCATGCATGTAACTGTCAGCCTTGCAATGCCTCATGGGACTTGTAGTTTTGCAACAGCTGGAGGGCCACCAGTTTGAGACCCCTGGTAACCACTTGTTGGCCAGCCGCCGCAGTTTTACTGCGGCAGTATGGCTCGGCTGGGTGAAACGACGTTATGTTACATTGCTTCGCCTTGTGGACACTAGGGGCACGCGCCCGCTGCTCGCCTACGGAGCCGATGCGAGTGCCCGGCGGGCGCCATGACCGCCGGGCATCCGCGATCGCTCGTGACACAGCCAGAAACGGGATCTGTGTGTGTAAGCACACAGATCCTGGTTCTCTCAGGGGAGAAATGACTGATCGTCTATTCATACAATGTATGAACAGCGATCTGTCATTTCCCCTACTAAGTCCCATCCCCCCTTCAGTTAGAACATGCAGAGAGAACACAATTAACCCCTTGATCACACCCTAATGTTAACCCCTGCCAGTGACATTTACACAGTAATCAGTGCATTTTTATAGCACTGATCGCTGTAAAATTTTCAATGGTCCCAAAAATGTGTCAAAAGTGTCCGATGTGTTCGCCATAATGTCGCAGATCGCCGCCATTACTAGTAAAAAAATAAATAAAATAATAAAAATGCCATAAGTCTATCCCCTATTTTGTAGACGCTATAACTTTTGCGCAAACCAATCAATATACGCTTATTGTGATTTTTTTTAACCAAAAATATGTAGAAGAATACATATTGGCCTAAACTGAGGAAAAATGTTTAATTTTTTTTTTTAAATGTGGGATATTTATTATAGCAAAAAGTAAAACTGTTACTCTTTTGTTTATAGCGCAGAAAAAAAAAATTGCAGAGGTGATCAAATACCACCAAAAGAAAGCTCTTTTTGTGGGGAAAAATTTTGTTTGGGTACAACGTCGCACGATCGTGCAATTGTCAGTTAAAGCGACGCAGTGCCAAATTGTAAAAAGTGCTTTGATCAGGGAGAGAGAAAATTACCGCTCCAGGTGAGTGAGTTCTGTTAATCCTTCAACAATCAGGAAACCATGGGTGCTGGCAATGCACAAGGCAAACAGGAACAGCAGAAAGGAAGGGATGGACAGCCGCACTCCAAAAAAAACCTTAACCACTTGCCGCCCGCCCTATAGCGGATTGTCGGCGGCAAAGTGGTTTCAAAATCCTGACTGGACGTCATATGACGTCCTCAGGATTTTGAGCCGCTGCGCGCCCCGGGGGCGCGCATCGCGGCGATCGTTGCTGCGGGATGTCAGTCTGACACCCCGCAACTCCGATCTAGGTAAAGAGTCCAATCATGGCTGATCACGATGTAAACAGGAAAAGCCGGTCATCGGCTTTTCCTCACTCGCGTCTGTCAGACGCGAGTAGAGGAGAGCCGATCGGCTGCTCCTCTGACAGGGGGGGGTTTGTGCTGATCCATTATCATCACAGCCCCCCCGAGGATGCCCACTGGACCACCAGGGATGCCACTAGACCACCAGGAAAGCCCACCTATAGGTATTAGGTATTGCACACTAGACCACCAGGGATGCTATATACTAAATGGATGCCAATCAGTGCCACAATGGATGCCAATCAGTGCCCACAATGGGCACCACTGATTGGCATCCATTAGTACAGTACAGTGCCACCTATCAGTGCCCATCCATGCCACCTATCAGTGCCCATCCATGCCCATCCGTGCCACCTATCAGTGCCCATCCATGCCGCATATCCGTGCCCATCAGTGCCCACCCGTGCCGCCTGTGTCCACCCGTGCCGCCTATCTGTGCCCACCCATGCCGCCTATCTGTGCCCACCCGTGCCACCTATCTGTGCCCACCCGTGCCGCCGATCGTTGCCCATCCGTGCCGCCGATCGTTGCCCATCCGTGCCGCCTTATCCATGCCCCTTAGTGCAGCCCCATCAGTGCCCATCAGTGAAGGAGAAAACTAACTTATTAACAAAGTTTTGTAACTGAAACAAAAAAAAACGTTTTTTTTTTCAAAATTTTCGGTCTTTTTTTTATTTTTTAGCACAAAATAAAAATCGCAGAGGTGATCAAATACCACCAAAAGAAAGCTCTATTTGTGGGAACAAAATGATAAAAATTTAGTTTGGGTACAGTGTAGCATGACTGTGCAATTGTCATTCAAAATGCAACAGCGCAGAAAGCTGAAAATTGGTCTGGGCAGGAAGGTGTATAAGTGCCCAGTATGGAAGTGGTCAAAGGTTGCTTTTATTGTAAAAAAGATAAAACACATGCACCACAGGTCACAGCAAGGCAGGGATCAGCTGACGCATTTCACACTACAAATGTTAGTGCTTACGCATAGCTGTCTATGAGTAAGCACTAACATTTGTAGTTTGAAACGCGTCAGCTGATCCCTGCCTTGCTGTGACCTGTGGTGCATGTGTTTTATCTTTTTTTACAACAAAAGCAACCTTTAAGGTTTTTTTTGGAGTGCGACTGTCCATCCCTTCCTTTCTGCTGTTCCTGCTTTGATCAGGAAGGGGGTAAAATCTTCCGGAGCTGAAGCGGTTAAAGAAACCGGAAGTGACGTGGTTGCAGTTTCTGACCAGTTGGCTTATTTGACAGAACACCGCCAGTTTGAGACCCCTGCACTATAGTATTCCCCTTTGCTTCCCCACCCCTTCAGAGCTATATATAAAAGGTTATGCAGGGAGCTAAAAGGAGGAGCTGGACCAGCACAGGCAGTAATCAGAAGCTGCGTCAGGGAACTGAATCTTCCTGGAGAAGTCAATTTTCCTATCACGTTCAGTGGCACATTGCAAGTCAATAAACCATCAATTATGGAAAGAAAAAGACTGCAAGTAAGCATTTAGCATACTTGATTTCCCCCCCCCCCCTCTTTTACTTGTTTAAGTCGGATAAAAGGTCCCTTTAAAATGACTTCAAGACTTAAATTGGTTCTCAGCCAATACACTATAGCTTCTTTTTAAGAGAAACAATCAATTCGGCAATAATGTAATTAATTCTAAGCTCCATCTGAACATGGAGAGTATGAAATTACGAACTTCCCAACCAAAATAAGTCTAATTGCACTTTATGGGCCATTAAAGCATCTGTGACTGTATTCTCCTCTAAAACCTCCTTTTCATCTCGCTGTTGGTTGGAGGAATGTATGTTTGTGTGGAAACGGCTGTGCAGTGTTCAATCATCGAGTGCATTCCAATTTGTTTATTTTCTTTGGTGTAATTAGGAATAATATGGAGGTACCTAATGTGTGCGAAGCCAAAATCCCTGTAAATTCCATATTAGCTCTAAATGTAAACAATGTATCACCCCGCCGCATCCCCTCATTGTTTTCATTCGTTCTCGTCCCCTCTGTTTATTGTATGGAGAATCATTCATTTAAAAATGTCTTTACGGTCCTTATTACTTAGACATCGACAGATCTCGTAAGACTATGGAAAAGTCAGCAAAACCCTACAGAAAAATGGATATGTAAATCCAAAACACTAAATGTTCAGATCAAAAGCCCATTTCATTATTTTTTAAAGCTGAACTTTTTGTCTCGTACAGTTTACTTTAAAAAATCGTAAGACAGACTCACAAACCTATAGGATTGCCCTCATAACACCAACATCCACTGGTTCCCTGAACGGGACGTGATGACGTCACTGCTAGACTCCTACCTGCGCGTTTCGTCCTACGGGACATCTTCTGAGGCAGTGGAGTAAAGTAAACTGGAGTGGATTGCCCTCATAACACCAACATCCACTGGTTCTCTGAACGGAACGTGATGACGTCACTGCTAGACTCCTACCTACGTGTTTCGTCCTACGGGACATCTTCTGAGGCAGTGGAGTAAACTGGAGTGGATTGCCCTCATAACACCAACATCCACTGGTTCTCTGAACGGGACGTGATGACGTCACTGCTAGATTCCTACTTACGCATTTCGTCCTACGGGACATCTTCTTAGGCAGTGGAGTAAAGTAAACTGAAGTGGATTGCCCTCATAACACCAACATCCACTGGTTCTCTGAACGGGCGTGATGACATCACTGCTAGATTCCTACCTGCACGTTACGTCCTACAGGACATCTTCCGAGGCAGTGGAGTAAAATAAACTGGAGTGGATTGCCCTCATAACAATAACATCCACTGGTTCTCTGAACGGGCGTGATGACGTCACTGCTAGACTCCCACCTACATGTTTCGTCCTACGGGACATCTTCTGAGGCAGTGGAGTAAAGTAAACTGGAGTATATTACACTAAGGTGTTCCCCCCTTTCTCTACCTATGAAGAACATGGTGCGGTTATAGCTTCCGGGAGGTAGAATAAAGTCATCCATCCATCTGGGATTTAAGCACTGTAGTCAACAAAGCTCTGTATGACCTCCTGCATACTGGGGTCCTATTATCTGGCAAGCAGCCGCCGTGTTTGGTACATTAAATATGGTGATAACAATGAAGATATCATTTCTTGCATGGTGGACTTTAAAGTATAACTAAAAGCAAAACTTTTTTTTTTTTTTTTACGTTTTAGAGGGATTAGAACCACTGTCAGTTTTTATTGCGGTCTGTGCCCCCATTAATGAGATCCTCCCCCTCAATTTGTCCGGTTTACTTCATTGAAAGTTAAAGAAAATCCCACATTTTGGGTTGTCCCCAGTAAGATAATAGCGGGAAATCTTCCAATGGGGACACTGGTTCTGGTGACCTCAGGATCCCCAAGGAATTTCATTAGATTGCAGGGGTTTCCTTTCATTTCCTGTTTTGGCTATGGCATAGGAAGTGAAAGGAAATCTCTCCAATGGGACACAGATGGCAAAAAATAAAGTAATAGCGGGGAAATCTTCCAATGGGGACACTGGTTCTGGTGACCTCAGGATCCCCAAAGAATTCTATTAGATTGCAGCGGTTTCCTTTCACTTCCTGTTTTGGCTATGGTACAGGAAGTGAAGGGAAATCTCTTTAATGGGACACAGATGGCAAAAAATAAACCTGGCTTACTCTAGCCAAAATGTAAAAAAAAAAAAAAAGTTTTGCCTATAGTTCTACTTTAATTTCACAGCTTATACGTTGGATGGGACTTTGTATCTTTAAAGTAGAGTTCCATCCTGTAAAAAATAAAAATACAAAAAATGTAAAGTCAGCCGCTACAAATACTGTAGCAGCTGACTTTTAATATAAAGACACTTACCTGTCCAGAGGTCCCCTGATGTCGGCACCCCCTAACCGATTCGCCCATCGGCTCCGGGTGGAGGCGCCGGCATTTTCACAGCCTGTTTCCTACTGCGCATGCGCGAGTCACACTGGGCTTTCTGAATGATCCTGCCGTCGCCTGGGACCTGTGTGTCTCCCAGAAAAGCCAGCGGGGGGGGGGGGGGGCAGAAATTTCGAAGATCGCTGCGATCGTTGTGTGCCAATCTTACCCGGAAGTAGGAGCGGATACCTGGTTTTGACAAGTATCCTCCTCCCCCCAAAAAGTGCCAAATGTGGCAGTGGAGGGGGGGAGGGTGCGAACAAGGTAGTAAGGCTTGTGTAAGCCTGGATGGGAACTTATAACTCCCTTTAATACTGCGGTAGGGGGATATTGTAATGCATAACAAATGTACATTGTGTATACTCTCCCCCCTCTCCCCTTTACTATGATTTCTATATGGAAGGATTTCTGATGTCTGCTATTATTTGGTATGGGAGCTGCATTGTACACTGGTGCTGGGAATTGTAGTGCTGAATGTTCTAAGTTTGTATACGTCTTTTTCTATGTAAAAAAACATTAATAAAAATAATTTACAAAAAGAAAATAAAAAAATATTGTATTTTCTGCCCATTAATTTGCACAATTCTTTTGTACATTGATTCTCATTAGGACTCTTGAGAAGAGAATGCACTTTGATTTATAGTGAATTTAATTAAAGGAAAGCACAAACAATTTTTGTATAATTGTATTCAGATATTTATGTGTTTAACCACTTACCGCAATCCGCCGTAGAATACCGGGGTTATGGCAGTAGATAGCTGCCATAACCCTGGTATTTTCTGCAACGGCGGGCGGTCCTCTTTAGGATGAAAGTGGTCTCTGTGGCGGATTCGCCGCAAGATCACTTTTATCGGCGGCGGGAGTGGCTCCTGCCGCGCTCCGGTCGTCTCCGCCGCTTACCGGAGCCACTGGTAGCGGCGGAGACGATCCGATGCTGTCCCCTCAGTAGCATAGAGCCGAGTGAGGGAAAGATGGCTTTTGTCATCCAATAACATTGGATGACAAAAGCAACGTCAAACGCCACTTCCACCCAATGGTCTTAAAATAAAAATTTAAAAATTTAAAAAAAGGGACATTTTGTTTTGTTTTTTTATTGCATTTAAGTGTAAATGTGAGATCTGAGGTCTTTTTGTCCCCACATCTCACATTAAAGATGTCCTGTCATGTTTTTTTTTCTATTACAAGGGATGTTTACATTCATTTTAATAGGAAAAAAAGTGACCCATATTTTTTTTTACAAACGGACAGTGTAAAAAATAAAAAGTAAAATAAATGAAAAAAAAAAAAAAAAAAAAAAAAAAAAAGGTAAAAAATTATTTATTTAAAAAAAAAATAAGGTAAAAAATAATGTAAACGCGCCCCGTCCCGCCGAGCTTGCGCACAGAAGCGAACGCATACGTAAGTCGCACCCGCATATGAAAACAGTGTTCAAACCACAGGTATCACCGTGATCGTTAGAGTGAGAGCAATAATTCTAGCACCAGACCTCCTCTGTAACTCAAAACTGGTAACCTGTAGACATTTTTAAATGTCGCCAATGGAGATTTTTAAGTGCCAAAGTTTGTCGCCATTCCACGAGTGGGCACTACTTGGCTATTACTATTTTTGTATGAAAAAAAAGTGTATTTCTTTCCCAAAAAATTGCACTTGTAAGACCACTGCGCAAATACGGTGTGACAAAGTATTGCAACGACCGCCATTTTATTTTCTAGGGTGTGTGAAAAATATATATATAATGTTTGGGGGTTCCAAGTAATTTTCTAGCAAAAAAAAAAAAAATCTCAAAGTAAGGCCCAGTCCTTAAGTGGTTAATGTTGGCGAGTGCTGCTGGTAGGATTTACTGTACTTATTTTTGTTGGGACTTTAGGCACTGAGCGCAGGTTTAACACACATTCAGTGCATACACAGGAACCCCGCGAGTCACTCTGGAATCTGCTGCAGTGTTTCTGTCTCTCCCTCACCCACCCCAGGAGGCAGATCATGGGATCATGCAAAGAAACAGAGAATTCATTAAAGTGTATTATTTCCCCAAAAATTGCATTTGAAAGACCGCTGCGCAAATACAGTGCAACATAAAAAATATTGCAACAATCGCCATTTTATTCTATAGGGTCTCTTCTATAAATATATATATAGTGTTTGGGGGTTCTAAGGCTCCGTTCACATCTCCGCGTTCTGAATTGCGGGCGGAATCGCCGCGATTCTGCCCACGATTCGCAATGGCGGCAAATTGTGGGACGTTAATTTTAAATAGCACCCCAAACGCTGCACGATTTTCCCGCGATTCCTCGGGCGACAAACGCAGTAAAAAATGTGCGAACAGAATCTCAGGACGCCCTTTGCCCAAAAGAAATGCAAGAGCTTCTTTTCGGCGACGGGCATCCAGCGATTTTATTTGCGTGTTTTTACAGCGGTTGTCGCCCCCATAAACAGAGATGTGAACAGAGTCTAAGTAATTTTCTAGCCTCCTCAAATCTGCTTCCCCAATTACTTGCTTTCCGACAAGTGGGGGTGCATTCATAAGGGGCACACGGGCGCCGCCCCCTCTCTCCTGGCACTTCTCTATCACCATAGATAGATTCATGCATTGCGTGAATCTATCTATGGTCGCTGCTGACACCCCCAATTCAGGTGTCCGGCCCCTTTTCGGGCACCGGGCACCTGAATTACAGCGGCGGGGTGTTTTTTGGAAGCACCTGATTAGAGCCATAGGCTCTAATAGGCGCCCAAAATGGTGAACAGTGGGCACCATGCTGGGCGCTCGCTGTTCACTCACCGTTGTGTTAGCAAAGCAAAGGAATTTGCTTTGCGAACACTGAACCGCCTCTCAGCCAATCAGGTGCTCAGGTCTGTTACCTGTCACCTGATTGGCTGAAACGTCAGGCGCTATGATTGGACGTCTGATAGAGAAGACTAAAGAAGACATCGAGGAGCATGCAGGACACCGCCGCTGACAGGTAAGTGGCAGGCGATGCACACTGGCAGATCATGATGGGGCACGGTAGCGGCAATTGATGGGCACACTGGCAGCATTTGATGGGGCACAGTAGCGGCAACTGATGGGCACACTGGCAGCATTTGATAGGTACAGTAGCTGCGCTTGATGGGCACAGTGGCTGCATTTGATGGGCACAGTGGCTGCATTTGATGGGCACAGTGGCTGCATTTGATGGGCACAGTGGCTGCAATTGATGTTTTTTTTCCGTTTGTTTGCGCCCCCCCCCCCCCCAAAAAAAAAAAAAATAGGATTTTTTACTCACCGTAAAATCCTTTTCTCTGAGTCCATGGACCGACACAGCTTCTCTATTGACAAAGTGGGTATCATCCGTTAATTAGGAGTGACTAGGCAGAAAAACTTGTAAAAAGTGTTGCATCACACCTTCTACAGTACCGCCCAGGGGGCGGACCCTCTGGGTATACCCTCTCAGTCTGCACATCGCAGATCAGTTCGTCAAAAAGCAGTACAAACTTAAAAGGAGGGGTGGGTGCTGCGTCGGTCCATGGACTCAGAGAAAAGGATTTTACGGTGAGTAAAAAATCCTATTTACTCTTTCGTCCATGGACCGACACAGCTTCTCTATTGACAAAGTGGGACGTCCCAAAGCAGTGTCAGAGAAAAAACGAGGGGTGGTAACAGCATAAAAACAAACTTCACCCCAAAACACAAAACAGCACTCCTCCAACGGAGGAGTTGCAACTCTAAACAGCCGCCTGCAAAACCTTGCGGCCGAAAGAGGCATCCGAAGATGCACCTACATCAACTTTGTAGAATTTTGTGAAAGTGTGAGCGGACGACCAAGTTTATAGTGAATTTAATTAAAGGAAAGCACAAACAATTTTTGTATAATTGTATTCAGATATTTATGTGTTTAACCACTTACCGCAATCCGCCGTAGAATACCGGGGTTATGGCAGTAGATAGCTGCCATAACCCTGGTATTTTCTGCAACGGCGGGCGGTCCTCTTTAGGATGAAAGTGGTCTCTGTGGCGGATTCGCCGCAAGATCACTTTTATCGGCGGCGGGAGTGGCTCCTGCCGCGCTCCGGTCGTCTCCGCCGCTTACCGGAGCCACTGGTAGCGGCGGAGACGATCCGATGCTGTCCCCTCAGTAGCATAGAGCCGAGTGAGGGAAAGATGGCTTTTGTCATCCAATAACATTGGATGACAAAAGCAACGTCAAACGCCACTTCCACCCAATGGTCTTAAAATAAAAATTTAAAAATTTAAAAAAAGGGACATTTTGTTTTGTTTTTTTATTGCATTTAAGTGTAAATGTGAGATCTGAGGTCTTTTTGTCCCCACATCTCACATTAAAGATGTCCTGTCATGTTTTTTTTTCTATTACAAGGGATGTTTACATTCATTTTAATAGGAAAAAAAGTGACCCATATTTTTTTTTACAAACGGACAGTGTAAAAAATAAAAAGTAAAATAAATGAAAAAAAAAAAAAAAAAAAAAAAAAGGTAAAAAATTATTTATTTAAAAAAAAAATAAGGTAAAAAATAATGTAAACGCGCCCCGTCCCGCCGAGCTTGCGCACAGAAGCGAACGCATACGTAAGTCGCACCCGCATATGAAAACAGTGTTCAAACCACAGGTATCACCGTGATCGTTAGAGTGAGAGCAATAATTCTAGCACCAGACCTCCTCTGTAACTCAAAACTGGTAACCTGTAGACATTTTTAAATGTCGCCAATGGAGATTTTTAAGTGCCAAAGTTTGTCGCCATTCCACGAGTGGGCACTACTTGGCTATTACTATTTTTGTATGAAAAAAAAGTGTATTTCTTTCCCAAAAAATTGCACTTGTAAGACCACTGCGCAAATACGGTGTGACAAAGTATTGCAACGACCGCCATTTTATTTTCTAGGGTGTGTGAAAAATATATATATAATGTTTGGGGGTTCCAAGTAATTTTCTAGCAAAAAAAAAAAAATCTCAAAGTAAGGCCCAGTCCTTAAGTGGTTAATGTTGGCGAGTGCTGCTGGTAGGATTTACTGTACTTATTTTTGTTGGGACTTTAGGCACTGACCGCAGGTTTAACACACATTCAGTGCATACACAGGAACCCCGCGAGTCACTCTGGAATCTGCTGCAGTGTTTCTGTCTCTCCCTCACCCACCCCAGGAGGCAGATCATGGGATCATGCAAAGAAACAGAGAATTCATTAAAGTGTATTATTTCCCCAAAAATTGCATTTGAAAGACCGCTGCGCAAATACAGTGCAACATAAAAAATATTGCAACAATCGCCATTTTATTCTATAGGGTCTCTTCTATAAATATATATATAGTGTTTGGGGGTTCTAAGGCTCCGTTCACATCTCCGCGTTCTGAATTGCGGGCGGAATCGCCGCGATTCTGCCCACGATTCGCAATGGCGGCAAATTGTGGGACGTTAATTTTAAATAGCACCCCAAACGCTGCACGATTTTCCCGCGATTCCTCGGGCGACAAACGCAGTAAAAAATGTGCGAACAGAATCTCAGGACGCCCTTTGCCCAAAAGAAATGCAAGAGCTTCTTTTCGGCGACGGGCATCCAGCGATTTTATTTGCGTGTTTTTACAGCGGTTGTCGCCCCCATAAACAGAGATGTGAACAGAGTCTAAGTAATTTTCTAGCCTCCTCAAATCTGCTTCCCCAATTACTTGCTTTCCGACAAGTGGGGGTGCATTCATAAGGGGCACACGGGCGCCGCCCCCTCTCTCCTGGCACTTCTCTATCACCATAGATAGATTCATGCATTGCGTGAATCTATCTATGGTCGCTGCTGACACCCCCAATTCAGGTGTCCGGCCCCTTTTCGGGCACCGGGCACCTGAATTACAGCGGCGGGGTGTTTTTTGGAAGCACCTGATTAGAGCCATAGGCTCTAATAGGCGCCCAAAATGGTGAACAGTGGGCACCATGCTGGGCGCTCGCTGTTCACTCACCGTTGTGTTAGCAAAGCAAAGGAATTTGCTTTGCGAACACTGAACCGCCTCTCAGCCAATCAGGTGCTCAGGTCTGTTACCTGTCACCTGATTGGCTGAAACGTCAGGCGCTATGATTGGACGTCTGATAGAGAAGACTAAAGAAGACATCGAGGAGCATGCAGGACACCGCCGCTGACAGGTAAGTGGCAGGCGATGCACACTGGCAGATCATGATGGGGCACGGTAGCGGCAATTGATGGGCACACTGGCAGCATTTGATGGGGCACAGTAGCGGCAACTGATGGGCACACTGGCAGCATTTGATAGGTACAGTAGCTGCGCTTGATGGGCACAGTGGCTGCATTTGATGGGCACAGTGGCTGCATTTGATGGGCACAGTGGCTGCATTTGATGGGCACAGTGGCTGCAATTGATGTTTTTTTTCCGTTTGTTTGCGCCCCCCCCCCCCCCAAAAAAAAAAAAATAGGATTTTTTACTCACCGTAAAATCCTTTTCTCTGAGTCCATGGACCGACACAGCTTCTCTATTGACAAAGTGGGTATCATCCGTTAATTAGGAGTGACTAGGCAGAAAAACTTGTAAAAAGTGTTGCATCACACCTTCTACAGTACCGCCCAGGGGGCGGACCCTCTGGGTATACCCTCTCAGTCTGCACATCGCAGATCAGTTCGTCAAAAAGCAGTACAAACTTAAAAGGAGGGGTGGGTGCTGTGTCGGTCCATGGACTCAGAGAAAAGGATTTTACGGTGAGTAAAAAATCCTATTTACTCTTTCGTCCATGGACCGACACAGCTTCTCTATTGACAAAGTGGGACGTCCCAAAGCAGTGTCAGAGAAAAAACGAGGGGTGGTAACAGCATAAAAACAAACTTCACCCCAAAACACAAAACAGCACTCCTCCAACGGAGGAGTTGCAACTCTAAACAGCCGCCTGCAAAACCTTGCGGCCGAAAGAGGCATCCGAAGATGCACCTACATCAACTTTGTAGAATTTTGTGAAAGTGTGAGCGGACGACCAAGTCGCCGCTTTACATAGTTGGGAAACAGACGCTTGATGTCGGAAAGCCCAAGAGGCACCTATTGCCCTGGTCGAATGCGCCGTGACAGGAAAGGGGGGCGCCTGACCCTTTAAGGCGTAAGCCTGGATTACTATCTGTCGGATCCACCTAGAGATGGTGGCCGATGAGACTGCTTGGCCCTTCTTGGGACCAGCCACCGAAACAAACAGTGAGTCTGACTTCCGGAACAGGGAAGTAGCAGATATGTATACTCTCAAAGCCCGGACAACGTCCAAGGAATGCAACGCCGACTCCTTAGGATTCGACGGCTGAGGACACAAGGATGGAAGTACAATGTCTTCGTTGAGATGAAAAGCCGAAACGACTTTCGGAAGAAAGGAAGGCTGCGGCCGCAGCACCACCTTATCCTTGTGGAAAATCAAATAGGGAGCCTTGCAGGACAAGGCTGCCAGCTCAGAGACTCGTCTAACTGACGTAACAGCCACCAAAAAGACCACCTTCTGAGAAAGTGTCAACAGGGGAATATCTCTAATATTCTCAAACGGTGCCTTCTGAAGCACCGAGAGGACCAGGTTCAAGTCCCACGGAGGTAACGGGGGGCGGACCGGAGGGGCCACATGTCGAACCCCCTGCACAAATGTACTCACGAGAGAGTGAGTCGCCAGGGGTCGCTGAAAAAAGACAGCCAGGGCAGATATCTGTCCCTTAATCGTACTTAGGGCAAGCCTTTGGTCTACCCCATGCTGTAAAAACAGCAGGATTCTGGAAACCAAATAGGTACGCGGATGCCATTTCATTTCCTCACACATGGAGATGTAGGCCCTCCAAGTGCGGTGATAGACCTTCCTAGAGGACGGTTTCCGAGCACTTCTCATAGTAGAAATTACTGAGTCTGACAGGCCCCGGTCTCTCAGTACCTGGTTCTCAACAGCCATGCCGTTAAAGCCAATGACTGTAAAGCAGGATGGAATATGGGACCTTGCGACAGCAGGTCCTTCCGTAGTGGTAGGCGCCAGGGGACGTCTGCTACCAGACGTACTAGATCGGCGTACCAAGGACGCTGAGGCCAATCTGGAGCGATTAGGATCATTGGAATTCCCTCTGCCTCCACTCTGCGGAGCAGAAGAGGAAGAAGCCTTAAGGGAGGGAAGGCATAGATTAGCCGATACTGGCCCCACGATGCTACCAACGCGTCCGTTGCGTCTGCCCATGGGTCTCTTGACCGGGCCACAAACCTCAATACCTTCCGATTGAGTCGGGAAGCCAGAAGATCTACGTCTGGTGTGCCCCATCTTTGGCAGAGGAGTTGGAACACCTCCGGGTGTAAGGACCATTCTCCCTGGTCCAGCATCTGGCGGCTCAGGTAGTCCGCCTGCCAGTTTTCCACACCCGGAATGTACACGGCCGACAGTGCCGGTACGCTCCTCTCTGCCCACTTCAGGATGCGAGCGATCTCCGATGCTGCAGCTGAGCTTCTTGTTCCTCCTTGATGATTGACATATGCCACTGCTGTGGCGTTGTCTGACTGGATCCTGACTGGACGCCCTTGCAGTCTCTGAGACCATTTGAAGAGGCACAGCTTGATCGCCCGGATCTCCAGGACATTGATCGGCAGGAGGGCTTCCTCTGGGGTCCAGCGACCTTGCGCCGACTGGACACCCCAGACTCCCCCCCAACCTGTAAGGCTGGCGTCCGTCGTGATCACTATCCAGTAAACCGGAAGAAATGACTTCCCGGCCATTAGAGCCGGTGCTGTCAGCCACCATACCAGGGATCTCCTGACTAGGTGGCTCACTCGGATTTGATAATCCAGAGATGAAGGGCATCTGTTCCATCTGGACAGAACTTCCCTCTGTAACACTCGAGTGTGGTATTGAGCATATGGGACCGCCTCGAAGGAGGCTACCATGAGGCCCAACACTCGCATGCAAAAACGGAGTGACGACCAATTCCTGGAAGTCAGCTGCCGTACTGCAGCCCGGAGGGTCTGCAACTTCTCCACAGGGAGGAATACCTTTGCCTCTGAGGAATCCAGAATCAACCCCAGGTACACTAGGCGTTGAGTGGGCACCAATACTGACTTTTGCGTGTTTAGTATCCAACCACAGTCTCGAAGAGTCTGACAGGTAATGGACACGCTTACCTCTAATTCTGAGCTTGAAGGGCCCTTCAGCAGAAGGTCGTCCAAGTAACCTGTGATAGCGATACCCCGCTGTCTTAGAAGTGCCAGAATCGGAGCGAGCACCTTGGTGAACGTCCTGGGTGCTGAGGCAAGGCCAAACGGGAGGGCCACAAACTGGTAGTGGTTCTTCCCGATAGCAAATCGCAGAAACCTCTGGTGTCTGGAGTATATGGGGACATGCAGGTATGCGTCCTTGATGTCCAAGGAGGCCAGAAAGTCCCCCGGATGGAGAGCCGTGACTACGGATCGAACCGACTCCATCCGAAATCTTTGTACCTTCACAAAGCAATTGAGGGCTCTGAGATCCAAGATTGGACGAACCCCCTCCTTCTTTGGCACAATGAACAGATTTGAGTAAAAACCCTGACCCCGTTCCTGTTCTGGAACTGGAATAACTACCCCGCGTTCCAGTAGACCCTGGACCGCCCCATACAGGGCCTCCCGACGGGTCGGTAGTAGCTGGAGATTGGAGGTGATGAATCTGTCTGGTGGACAAGAGAGAAATTCTATCTTGTAGCCTGAGGAGATTACTTCGCAAACCCACCTGTCGGAGACTAGAGCAGTCCACTGAGTCGCGAATTTGCGAAGACGTCCCCCCACCCGAGAGCTGGGTGGGGGCGGACCTTCATGTGGACGCAGATTTGTCCACAGGCTTGTTGGGTCTGCGGGACCAAGGACGCTTTTGTCCTTGGGCAGGCGCTTTATCGGCCTGGGGTCTTTTCCCTGTCGCCTTAAGAGGGCGAAAAAACCGCTTACGTGCAGTAAAGGAGGGCCCTTGCCCTTGGCGTGGTCCCCTACCCTTGCTAGTTTGGGGAAGCAAAGTGCTTTTACCTCCTGTAGCATCCTTGATGATGTCATCCAGAGAAGCCCCAAAAAGTCTGTCGCCCTTAAAAGGCAGATCCAATAGGGCTTTCTTGGAAGTCTGGTCCGCAGACCAGCCCTTTAGCCAGATCAGGCGGCGTATTGCTACTGCATAAACCGAAGCTCTTGACAGCAGGGGAATAGTATCCATGTCTGACTCGCAGACAAACTTAAGGCCCTGGACCAACTGGTCGGCCAAAGTTATCTCATTAGGAGGAGCATCTCGCTCCTTTAACCCCTGGAGTAGCAATTTTGCCCATTCAGTAAGTGTCTGAGACACTAGGGCCCCCGCCAATGCCGGGCGTACTGCTGAGCCTACCACTGAGTATAGGTAGCGAGCGAGTGCTTCAGCCTTCTTATCCACAGGGTCCTTGAAAACAGGAGCCCCTTCTACTGGAATAGTGGTGGCTCTATTAAGTCTGGACACCGAAGGGTCCACTATAGGGGGAGAGGTCCATATCTTCAGAAAACTCTCCTCAAAGGGGTACCGTACTGCAAACCTCTTTGGGGCTGTAAAGACCCTCAGTGGGTTCTCCCATTCCTTGTATAAGAGTTTGTCAAAATAAGACACACAAGGGAACACCTTAGCAGTGCGGGCAGGTTTACGAAACCCAAAGGGGACTGGAGTATCTGCTACTTCTTCAGTCCTTTCCAACTTTAGCGTATCCCGCACTGCAGTAATAAGGTCAGATACCAAAGCCGTCTCGCGTACTGACCTGGACTTGGAGTCCTCCTCACTGTCCGATCGGTCACGGTCTGCAGTCTCTGATGCATCAGAATCTGGGCCATGAGCCGTAGCTGGACCTGGTTCTGCATCAGAAATATCCCCAGAAGATTGCAGGGGACGGGGGCATTTATTACCCCCTGTATTCCCGTGTGCTGCTTCCACCCTGGCAGCAAACGCCTCTAGGATTGCCGACATAGCGTCCATAGACACCTCAGGGACACCAGCTGCTAAATCTGGTGTTTCAGGGGAGAAGACATCTGGCTCAGATGCCATGCTGACCACACGCTGACACTCACAGGGCTCCAGGCAAGATATCAATAGGCCACCCTCCTGCGCTGCAGAGATGCTGGGTTACCCAGAGGACTCACCACCCTGGATAGGTACTGCTATGCTGCGCCTATGATGCTGTCCCCTTGCTGCTGTGTCAGTCTGCTTCTTTTATCAGCACTTCCTGTGTGAATTTTCGCGCCAGTGTAATGCACCCTAGAGGCCGGAGGCTCTCGCAAAATGGTTGCCAAAACCGTCTGTATGGAAGATAATGTGGGCTCTAAGAAAATGGCCGCCGACAGAAGATAGAGGTCAGGCAGCCATAGCCCACAAAAAAGATGGCCGCCGAACGGCAATATCTGCATACAGGGTGGACAAACATGGCCGCCGATCACCTGATAGGGGCCAGTGGGTGTGGCCGAACTACAGGAAGATGGCCGCCAGGCAGTTACAAGAGGCCAAACTTGGCATGGACCACCTCAAAATGGCCGCCGACAGCATGGAGACACAGAAACACAGGTAAGCAAAAATGACATTTCTTTTAAATGTTAGTTACAGCCAGCCCCGCTCCAGTGGGACCCCCTAGGTGACCCCCAGCACCCAGCAACCTTTAGCTAGAAGCCCAGGGAGGAGGGAAAGGCAGGGAGAGAGGGAAGAAAGGGGCCACAACCACTTACTTGATCTCTCCAGGAATGTCCAGCTAAATCACCCAGCCGAGGCAGGGGAGTTTTACTTACCTATCCTGCATGTATTCTGCTGGAAGACATTCCAAACAGATCATCGTCCGCGCACGGAAGGTGACTGTTGGCCAGGCATGCTGTGATTGGACCCAGAAGGGACGATCATATGTATGCCCTGGAGCATGACGCTCACCGGACAGGCTGCTGCGACTCGGCCGTAAGGTCAGCCGAAGCTGAGCGGTCCGATGCAAGCCTTGGAGCGTAAGCTCACCGGCCAGGCTGCTGCGACTCGGCCGTAAGGTCAGCCGAAGCTGAGCGGTCCGATGCAGGCCCTGGAGCGTAGGCTCACCGGCCACCCGTGGAGCGACGGGCATGTCGTGGAAAACCCAGCGCGTAGCTAGGGTCGGCACACGCTCGATGGCCGAAACTGGGGAGACTACAAGGATCGAGGATCCAGCCTGTCACCCAGTCGGCAGTTGATCGAAGATCGCAGGAAACAACAAATGTAGCAAAAAAATAAAAAATATATATATCTTTTTTCCCCGGACCAATGAGCCCGAAGGGAGCCATGTCCTACTCCTTGCTAGACAGAAAAAAACTGATCTGCGATGTGCAGACTGAGAGGGTATACCCAGAGGGTCCGCCCCCTGGGCGGTACTGTAGAAGGTGTGATGCAACACTTTTTACAAGTTTTTCTGCCTAGTCACTCCTAATTAACGGATGATACCCACTTTGTCAATAGAGAAGCTGTGTCGGTCCATGGACGAAAGAGTAATGAGCACCAGCCACCACTGCTCACGACAAATGATCTGTTAGAGCAACAGATTTTTTTTTTTTAAAGTGAACTACTGTAATCGCATATTTGCTTAAAATATTCACAGGCTTGACACTAAAAACGGTAAACTTTGGGCACACAAAGAAAAGTAAAAGTTTAATGACAGTATGTGTTGTAGGAGGCGGCGTCATTACACAGATGTGTGAGCAGGTACGTGTCTGTGCATGCCGGATCCCCGGCTTTTCATAACACGGCATCCTGCGCTGAGAGCACCAGCTAATGACTTACAAAATAATCGCTAATGATGCAAAGACTGGGGAATGTGTCCAATGAATGTGTCAATATATCCATCATGCTACCAGCGCGATCGCTAATCCAGCACAACAATAGAGGGATGATGTATGTGTCATTATCTATGCATGGGGGCAAGGACAGAATGGCAAACTATCCGAGAGAACCTTCAAACCATCTCCTGCTTAGGGCAAAGAAAGCCTGGCACAATTTGTATAATAAATAAACTTAAATCTGAACTTCGGATGCAACAGATTTCATTTCAATACGTAGATTCCCGACAAAGCAAAAAGGATATAAATCCACTTTGTGGGCACCAAATGCCAATACAAACCCAGATACTACCCTGTAATTGCAGCAATGACATCATCACCGTGCTGTACATAGCCCTGTGCAATAAACAGAGCTGTGGGAGGGACCCAGTAACTCCTCCCACAAGGGGCTGCCTGCAAAAAATTACAGGAGGGGGCGGAGACAAGACCAGAGGCAGCATGTGCAGGAGAGGAGAGCAGAGGGTATGATAGGAGCCGGTCTGTACAGGAGAGGAGAGCAGAGGGTATGATAGGAGCCCATCTGTACAGGAGAGGAGAGCAGAGGGTATGATAGGAGCCCATCTGTACAGGAGAGGAGAGCAGAGGGTATGATAGGAGCCCATCTGTACAGGAGAGGAGAGCAGAGGGTATGATAGGAGCCCGTCTGTACAGGAGAGGAGAGCAGAGGGTATGATAGGAGCCCATCTGTACAGGAGAGGAGAGCAGAGGGTATGATAGGAGCCCATCTGTACAGGAGAGGAGAGCAGAGGGTATGACAAGAGGCAGCATGTGCAGGAGAAAAGAGCAGAGGATATGACAGGAGGCCGTCTGTGCAGGAGAGGAGAGAAGGAGGTATGACAGGAGGCCGTCTGTGCAGGAGAGGAGAGCAGAGGGTAGGACAGGAGGCAGCGTGTGCAGGAGAGGAGAGCAGAGGGTATGACAGGAGGCAGCGTGTGCAGGAGAGGAGAGCAGAGGGTATGACAGGAGGCAGCCTGTGCAGGAGAGGAGAGCAGAGGGTATGACAGGAGGCAGCCTGTGCAGGAGAGGAGAGCAGAGGGTATGAAAGGAGGCAGCCTGTGCAGGAGAGGAGAGCAGAGAGTATGACAGGAGGAAATCTGTGCAGGAGAGGAGCGCAGAGGGTATGACAGGAGACAGCATGAGGGTATGACAGGAGACAGCATGTGCAGGAGAGGAGAGCAGAGGTTATGACAGGAGACAGCATGTGCAGGAGAGGAGAGCAGAGGGTATGACAGGAGGCAGCATGTGCAGGAGAGGAGAGCAGAGGGTATGACAGGAGGCAGCGTGTGCAGGAGAGGAGAGCAGAGGGTATGACAGGAGGCAGTCTGTGCAGGAGAGGAGAGCAGAGGGTATGACAGGAGGCAGCCTGCGCAGGAGAGGAGAGCAGAGGGTATGACAGGAGGCAGTCTGTGCAGGAGAGGAGAGCAGAGGGTATGACAGGAGGCAGCGTGTGCAGGAGAGGAGAGCAGAGGGTATGATAGGAGCCCATCTGTACAGGAGAGGAGAGCAGAGGGTATGACAAGAGGCAGCATGTGCAGGAGAAAAGAGCAGAGGATATGACAGGAGGCCGTCTGTGCAGGAGAGGAGAGAAGGAGGTATGACAGGAGGCCGTCTGTGCAGGAGAGGAGAGCAGAGGGTAGGACAGGAGGCAGCGTGTGCAGGAGAGGAGAGCAGAGGGTATGACAGGAGGCAGCGTGTGCAGGAGAGGAGAGCAGAGGGTATAACAGGAGGCAGCGTGTGCAGGAGTAGACATGAACTTTAATGGCATCCCAGTCTTAGTCCGTTGGGATCAATATTGAGTTGGCCCACCCTTTGCAGCTATAACAGCTTCAACTCTTCTGGGAAGGTTGTCCACAAGATTTAGGAGTGTGTCTATGGGAATGTTTGACCATTCTTCCAGAAGAGCATTTGTGAGGTCAGACACTGATGTTGGACGAGAAGGCCTGGCTTGCAGTCTTCGCTCGAATTCATCCCAAAGGTGTTCGATCAGGTTAAGGTCAGGACTCTGTGCAGGCCAGTCACGTTCCTCCAGGGGACTGACTGGAGGAGAGGATCGCTGTTCCTGATCACTAGGAACAACAGAACACATCTCTACTCCCCAGAACGGGGATCTGTCTGTTTATATTGACAGATCCCCGTTCTGTCTCTCTCAGGAGCGATCACAGATGGCCAGCAGACATCGCGGCCGCCGGTCACACGCATCCGCTCCAGCGCCACGCCGCGGAGTTTAGCTTTAGGTAGGCAAGGCTGACTACACAGACTTTGGAATTCAGCGGTGCTGCAAGAGAGGAGACAGTGAATCACACATGTGTAGGTTTGACAGCTCGCTCCTGTAATGGTGGGGGTGATCTGTAACGGCTGGGAGTGTGTTAGCAACATCCTAGCAACGAGGCAGGATGGGATGATGCCATCTCTGGGAGTTTTTTGGACAGGCTTCGGTGAGGTATGACTTAAGGCCCGTACACACGGTCGGACTTTTGCCCAACAAACTTAGTTTTAAGCAAGTTGGACCAACAATCTGACCGTGTGTACGCTCCATCGGACAAACTTTTTTCGTTTGGTTTTGGATTTCATCGGACAAAAGTTGGGTCTGCAAACGGACAAACTTTTGCCCAACAAAAGTCCGATGGAGCAAAGTCCGACCGTGTGTACAGATAACCATCGGACTTTAGTCCGATGGACAAAACAACTAATGTTAAAATCAACCAACAATAGCAGAAGTTGACCAAAGGGTGGCAGTAAAGATCAGAAAAGAGCAGAAAAAACACGTGATGTTGTAAGAAGTTTTAAGAAAGTTTGCAGAAAAGTCCTGTGGTGTGTATGCTATGGGTCTTCCCAACCAACTCCGTTCGGACAAAAATCCACGGAAAAGTCCGATGGAAGTCCGACCGTGTGTACGAGGCTTTACACCTCTAGCAAAAGGAATTTTCCAACTTTAGTCAGAGCTGCACAGTTTGGGGAAATATGCCTTTGAAGAAATAAAAATTTGGAAAATGTGTATGAATTCCAGAGATATAAGAAATACGTTTTATTTTTTTTAACCACTTCAATACTGGGCCCTTTCACCCCTTTCCTGCCCAGGCCAATTTTCAGCTTTCAGTGCGGTCACACTTTGAATTGCGCGGTCATGCTACACTGTACCCAAATGACATTTTTATTATTTTTTTCACACAAATAGAGCTTTCTTTTGGTGGTATTTAATCACCACTGGGGTTTTTTTATTTTTTGCAAAACAAAATTTTGAAAAAAAAAAAGAAAAAATTCCTTGATTCTCTTATAAAATTTTGCAAATAAATGATCTTTCTTCATAAATTTAGGCCAAAATGTATTCTGCTACATTACTTTGGTCAAAATACCCCAAATCAGTGTATATTATTTAGTCTGTAGGAAAGTTATAGAATCCACAGACTGGTATATATCTGAAAATCGATCAATCTTGATGTACTGACGGCCGATCTCATTTCATGAGGCCCAAAAATGACAGAACAATACAAATACCCCCCAAATGACCATCGCTGCAATTACAGCTACAAGTCTTTTTGGGGATGTCTCTACCAGCTTTGCACATCTAGAGAGTGACATTTGTGCCCATTCTTCTTTGTAAAATATCTCAAGTTCTGTCAGATTGGATGGAGAGCGTCTGTGAACAGCAATTTTCAAGTCTTACCACAGATTCTCAATGTGATTTAGGTCTGGACTGTGACTGGGCCATTCTCATGCCGCGTACACACGATCGATTTTTTCGATGGTGAAAACACCGTCGAGAAAATCGACGTGAAAAACGAGGAACAGCTTGTTCCCCCCACACACGGCCGTTTTAAATTACATTTTTTTTCTTGGTCAAAAAAAAACGACTGTGTGTAGGTTCCCCGGCAGTGTTTCCCTATGGGAAAACTGCCGCGGAAAAAAATGACGGGAATCACGACGAGAAAAATTAGAGCATGTTCTGATTTTTCTCGTCGTGATTAATGCTGTTTTTCCCGTCGGGAAAAATGACAAAAAGCCCACACACGGTCGTTTTTCTCGTCCAAAAGAAAAAATTTAATTTTTCCCGACGGGAAAAATGATCGTGTGTACGCGGCATAACACATGAATATTCTTTGAGCTAACCCATTCCATTGTAGCTCTGGCTGTATGTTTAGGGTCGTTGTCCTGCTGGAAGGTGAACCTTCGCCCCAGTCTCAAGTCTTTTGCAGACTCTAATGCCACGTACACACGATCGGAAATTCCGACAAGAAAAGTCTGATGTGAGCTTTTTGTCGGAAATTCCAACTGTGTGTAGGCTCCATCGGACTTTTTCTGTCGAAATTTCCGCCAACAAAAGATTGAGAGCAGGTTCCATTTTTTTTCCGACGTAAAAAGTTTCTATCGGAAAATACGCTCATCTGTATGCAATTCGGACGCGCAAAAAACATGCATGCTCAGAATCAAGCAGAAGAGCCGAACTGCCTATTGAACTTCATTGATCTCGGCTCGTCGTACCTCTTGTATGTCACCGCGTTCTTGACAGTCGGAATTTCCGACAAGATTTGTGTGACCGTGTGTATGCAACACAAGTATGAGCCAACATTCCGTCAGAAAAAATCCACGGTTTTCTTGTCGGTATTTCCGATCGTGTGTACGGGGCACAACAGGTTTTCTTCTAAGATTGCTCTTTATTTGGCTCCATCCCTCTTCCCATTCACAATTATGTGCCACTTTGTGTTGGTCTATCACATAAAATTCCATAGGCTATCCCCTCTTCAGTCTATCGTGAATGCTGCTGCCAGACTTATCCACCTTACCAACCGCTCAATGTCTGCCAACCCTCTCCTCCAATCCCTACACTGCCTCCCGATCACCCACCGAATTAAATTCAAAATACTTACCACAACCTACAAAGCCATCCACAACTCTGCCCCGAGCTACATCACCAATCTTGTCTCCAAACATCACCCAAACCGTCCTCTCCGCTCTTCTCAAGACCTCCTACTCTCAAGCTCTCTCGCCTCCTCCTCCCATGCTCGTCTCCAGGATTTCTCCAGAACCTCTCCCATCCTCTGGAACTTGCTACCTCAACCTGTCTGGCTATACCCTACTCTTGCTACCTTCAAAAGGAAGTAAACCCTTGATTTTTTATTTTATTTTTTAAAAACCCTGCAAAAGAAAGCCATAATGAACTAGTATGCATAGCATACTAGCTCATTATGAATGACTTACCTGAGATCGAAGCCCCCGAACTGCTCCTCGTTCCCCTCCGCTGCCGCCATCTTGCATCGATGTCCCTTCCTGTTATCGCCGCTCCGGCGCTGTGATTGGCCGGAGTGGCGATGACGTCACACGCATGCACGCTCGGGCCGGCAAGATCCCATTCAGAAAACCGGCAAGAAGCCGGCCCGCTAGTGCGCCTGCGCCGTTGTCTATGGCGCCCATGCGCCGTAGACATTGGTGCTGTATTTTCAGCAAATATCTCCTTAACCGTGTATTTTAAGGAGATATTTTTTGCACCTAAAGGTAAGCCTTAATCTAGGCTTACCTGTAGGTGCATGTTGTCAAAGTGGGTTTACAACCACTTTCAGGCGATCCCTGAAAACTCACCTCTTCAGGGAAGCCTATTACATCTCCAACTAATCTTTTACCACTTCCATCAGCTCATTACAGTGTGTGGACACTGTGTATTGTTTTCATTAGGTGTGATTGGCCACAACTAATCACATGGTACAAATGGGCTCTGAATGGTCCCGTCTGTACCATGTGATCACTGTGACCAATCACAGCTAGCAACACAATTGTATACAATAGATGGCATGATACAGCGTTTCCCCGAAAATAAGCCCTACCCCAAAAATAAGACCTAGCGCCATTATCGGGGAGGCCTGCAATATAAGCCCTACCCCGAAAAAAAGGCCTAGTAAAGTTAATATAAAAAAAAAATTATCCACTTTGTAAAACTTCCACACTGGCATAAGGTGCAGTGTGTCCCCCCTGCAACAATCAAGCAAAAGACCCCACCCACAGCCGCTGACCCACCGGAGGTCTTCTCCTCTCCTCCCGGCTGACGTCTGCGGCCTCTCCCCCTGCACTGCTCAGAGCAGGCTGACGTCAGCGGGAATCTCGGAGCGGAGAAGATGAGCTGAGGCAGGTTACATGATCGCCGAGGGCTGCTGTTAAAGGTACTTCTCATAAAACAGCCACAAAGGGAAACACACTGCACCCTACACCAGCACAATCCTCCCAGAAAACGGACTACATCATCTTAAAAGTACTTTAACCAAAATGTTTTTTGGGGGATTCAAATGATGTCAAGATACTGAAACTAATTAGACATCCCCCGAAAATAAGCCCTAGGGTCTTTTTTGTGGGCAAAATTAATATAAGACCCGGTCTTATTTTCGGGGAAACACGGTAGGAAGTCATTCATGGTTTTCAACTGTCATGTGGTGTGCTGTGATTGGTCACAGCGATCACGTGTTACCAGCAGCGGGTCGGTACACTGATCAATCATCCACTGTGTCCCGTGGACACAAGGGGTGTCAGATCGCGCCGGAGTGCGGCTCGTTCTCAGGAAGACATCAGGGCCAGTTCACACCACATGCAGTCCAGTGCGTTTTTTTTTTTGTGCATCAAAAACGCATGGAAAGTAGGTTATATGGTTTTCAATGGCATAGTTCATACGAGTGCGATACAGTTCCAGTGCGATACAGTTCTAGAAATAAAAGTAGAACATGCTGTATTTTTCCTGCACTGAACTGTACTGGAACGCTGTAAAATGCACCAAAAACGCACTATAGAGGAATAGGCTTTGTTCATATTTCATGTCTGAGGTTTACAACCAGTTTAATAATATATTAGGTAATACAGGGCTGCATTAGTTTGTGTCTTTGATATCTGCCTGGAGTTAGGCTTTGTATATATTGTTCTGTAATTCCGATGGGTTGGGGTCCTACTTTAAGACCCCATAACACTCTAGGGATATCCTAAGCTTACCCCTCTTA
The DNA here is from genome assembly GCA_029206835.1 of Rana muscosa. NCBI lineage: Eukaryota > Metazoa > Chordata > Amphibia > Anura > Ranidae > Rana > Rana muscosa. The sequence continues at coordinate 308,105,663 of CM055122.1, forward strand.
TATGCAATCTGTTTGTGGTTTGGGAGCAATTTAGCTCATTACATCATGACATTCCCCCCCCCCCCCCCCCCCCGCCGATATCTGGTTACATTCGCCGCGGCCTGTTCCTGTGCTGGAAACGCTTGTGTTTGTAAATATCATTTTCTCTTGCGCCTGCTTGGCATTCCATCTTATCAACTACCGAGACAGGAAGTTTGTACACAATTATGTTTGTTTAACTTGCAGAAACGGCGCTGTACGCTTGTCCGCTCGCCGAGAAAACAGCGGCTGCTGCGGGATTGTGCTGTATTGACATTGCCTCCACGCTCCGCGCCCAACCCAATAATGACAGTTTGTCGCTCAATTACATTTGTGAATAAAAAGGGAAAACAAAAATAAATTCCTTTATTTGAGCGGAAAACACATCCTGTTTGTCTCCGTCTTCACGGAGCATGACATTATAAAGCCGCGGTTGGGGCGGAGGGGGTGAAAAAAATAGCAAATCAGGAATTTTATTATATAGGTTGGAAAAAATGTGATTGCCTGAAGGTACTAAATTAGATATAGACAGCTACAAAATACACTATTGTCAAAAGTATCGGGACGCCTGCCTTTACACACATGAACTTTAATGGCCTCCCAGTCTTAGTCCGTAGGGTTCAATATTGAGTTGGCCCACCCTTCGTAGCTATAACAGCTTCAACTCTGAAAGGCTGTCCACAAGGTTTAGGAGTGTGTCTATGGGAATGTTTGACCATTCTTCCAGAAGAGCATTTGTGAGGTCAGTCACTGATGTTGGACGAGAAGACCTGGCTCACAGTCTCTGCTCTAATTCATCCCAAAGGTGTTCCATCGGGTTGAGGCCAGTCATGTCCTCCACCCAAAACTTACTCACCCATGTCTTCAGTGCCCGTCATTGAAGAAGAAAAGGTACTTATTTACAACAAAAAAATGAACAGAAACAAAGAAAAACTTTGTTTTTTTTCAAAATTTTTGCTCTTTTTTTATTTGTTGCGCAAAAAATAAAAAACGCAGAGGTGATCAAATACCACCAAGAGAAAGCTCTATTTGTGGGAACAAAATGATAAAACATTTGTTTGGGTACAGTGTAGCATGACCGCGCAATTGTCATTCAAATTGCGACAGCGCTGAAAGCTCAAAATTGGCTTGGGCAGGAAGGTGTATAAGTGCATGGTATTGAAGTGGTTAAGCATTTCTCTACAATTTCCAAACTCATTATATACTGCTGGAGTGACCAGACCAGTGTTAATTTTGACATAAAATTTAAATTTAGTTTTAGCTTTATGCCGCGTACACACGACCGTTTTTAATGTCATTGAAAAAAACTGCATTTTTCTCGACGTGATTCTTCTCAAGCCTGCCTTGCCTACACACTATCGTGGAAAAAAATGCTAGAGCAAAGCGCAGTGACGTCCAACACGTACGACGGCACTATAAAGGGGAAGTTCCATTCGCATGGCGCCACCCTTCGTGTTAATAAAGTTTGTTGAGAGACGATTCGCACTTTTCAGCCTCATGCTTTTCAGTCCGTTACAGCGTGAGGAATGTGCTATCTCCATTACAAACGCTAGTTTTACCAGAACGAGCGCTCCCGTCTCATACTTGATTCTGAGCATACGCATTTTTTTTCACGTCGTTAAAGCCTACACACTACTGTTTTTCATGACGAGAAAAACGACGATGTGAAAAACCACGAGAAAAATTAGAGCATGTTCCAATTTTTTCATGGCCATTTTTCAAGTCGTGAAAAATGCTCTGAAGCCCACACACGATCGTTTTTAATGACCATTTAAAAAAATTGCTTTTTTCTCGTCATTAAAAACGGTCGTGTGTACACGGCATTAGTCTTTTGACTAAAATGCCATTTTAGTTTTAGTCGTATTTTAGTCATCTCAATTGTTTTAGTCGTATTTTAGTAGACTAAAATGGTATTAAAGCGGAGGTTCGCCGGAATTTTTTTTTTTAAAAGCCAGCAGCTACAAATACTGCAGCTGCTGACTTTTACCTGTCCAGGTCGCCCGCGACGTCGGCAGCCGAAGCCGAGCTGCCGCTTAGCTCTCGGCTTCCCCCCCCCCCCCCCCGCCGCCATCCTCGGTGAGGGAATCGGGAAGTGAAGCGATGCGGCTTCACTGCCCGGTTCCCTACGGCGCATGCGCGAGTTGCGCTGCACCGTCCTTACTGGTTCCTGTTGTGTTCTGGGAGCCGAGTGTTTCCCAGAACACAACAGGGGGGGGGGTGTCTGCTCCCGGAAGTGGTGCAAATACCTGTTTTATACAGGTATCTGCACCCCCTCTCCCCTGAAAGGTGCCAAATGTGACACCGGAGGGGGGGGGGGGGGTTCCGAAAAGCGGAGGTTCACTTTTGGGTGGACCTCCGCTTTAAGTTAGTCAACTAAAATGTTTTAGTCAACGAAATTAACACTGGTGCCACCCATAAGTACCCATCAGTGCAGCCTTTCCGTGCCCATTAGTTTCGCCTATCAGTGCCCATTATCAGTGCACATCATTGGTGCCACCTCATCAGTACCCCTCAGTGCCGCCTTATCAGAGCCTGTCAGTGAAGGAGAAAACTTACTTATTTACAACATTTTATAACAGAAACAAAGAAAAGCCTTTTTTTTTTTTCTTCAAAATTTTAGTATTTCTTTTAATTTGTTTAGCAAAAAAAAAAAGCGCAGAGGTGATCAAATACCACCAAAAGAAAGCTCTTTGTGGGATAAAAAAATTATAAAAATTTTGTTTGGATACAACGTGTCATGACCGCACAATTGTCATTTAGAAAGCGACAGCGCTGAAAGCTGAAAATTGGCCTGGGCAGGAAGGGTGGAAAGTGCCCGATATTGAAGTGGTTAAGCTTTGACAGTAAAACCTGGAAGCTGATTGGTTTCTTTGCACAGCTGCATCAATTTAATTACAATTTTTAACTGAGTGATACAGACAGGTTTTTTAATTTTTTTATTATTCCATTGCATATACAGAGCCCGAGGTTCTTCCTTTAGTGCTTTCGTATGGAAGTTTAAAATGCCAACATTAATAAAATAGCCGTCAGGCTCCAGGACGTTGTTTTGAAAGGCCCGTCTTCCGGCAGACACAGATGACACAATTTATACAAGGTTAATTGGAAGAGGAAACGTAGGAAGAATACAGACATCCCTATGATGACACTAGGCAAGCCCCCATTCTCCCGAGTAAATAAATGGCGTTGAAAAGCGTCTGGATGCCATTGTTCCCCGCACCAGGAATCCCAACTGCTCGTCCTGCGGTTATGTCTGCAGCAGAAAACTTGAGCTATAGTTGACTGATAAAGTACAATAGGGGCCCACATCCCGAGCAATGCCCCTGAAAATCTTCATAATCCCGGGAACAATGCACTTGGGGCGTGTAGACAAAGGTAAATCATTGTCTGCCCCACAGAATCCAAACAGCCGCACTGCCAGGCAGAGGGAATCGCGGTTCCATCAACACCGCATTCCACAGAACATTCATGGCATGGTCTATGGCTGGCTGTATACACAGGTGACATCTCCACCTCCGCCATAACAGAGACAGAGAGCTGCATGATGATGAACCCTTCCTGATAGACTCATTCTATGGAGGATCAGACAACAGAGATCTGGAATCTAGATTCCTAAATCCTTCTACCCCCACCCTGCAAATCACAGGACCCCCGACTCCAATGGATGGAAATTAAAGCAGAACTCCGGCCTTCCCTTCAGTCTAGCACAACTCTACCGGCTCCTCTCCTGCACTGAAATGGCTTACTCTGATTTGACTGCACACTGTGAGCTTCTCACAATGTGCATTAGAAGCTGCAGAAAGTCGTATAGATCCTGCCTCATTTCCTGGCTGGAGAAAGTCCAGCATCGTCTAGCCCAGAGATGTCAAACTCAATTTCATTGTGGGCCGCATCAGCATTATGATTGTTCTTAAAAGGGTCGGTTGTATCTGTAAGATTAGATGTCTAGCGCATCCCCTCCCCTTACATTAGATGTCAAGAGCCCCCCCACCATCAGAAGTTGAGTCCCCCATTCTCCCTTACATCACAGTGCACCCCCCTTTCCTTATGCTGCTGCTGGGAAGAAGCTGGATGCATTGCTTGAAAGCAGAAAGTAAGGGTCTGGAGGAGGACCAGAGGAGGGCTGGAGCTCTCCTGCAGCTGCAGGAGAGGTGCAAGGGCCACATGAAATGGCCTGGAGGTCCGGATTCAGGCCTGTGGGCATTGTTTTTGACACTCTTTCCTCCCCAGTCTAACTGTCTATGCCCTGCCCCTTTCATTCATTGAATTTCAGTTCATTCATGGAGGCTCAGCGTCACATGTGAGCATAGGTGTGCACAAAGGGTGTACCGGATGTGCCTGGGTACACCCTAATCACCCTGTGCAGTGCCCCTTTCCTTCCTTGCCCTCTGCAATGCTGCCAGCTTCCCTCCTCTCCCACCGGCTGCTGCGAGGGAAAGTTTCAGGCTAAAGAGAGTGGGAAGGGGCCGGTAAATATTTAATTTACTGGCCCCTTCCTTTTCTGATGAACACAGGGAGTGATCTGTACCGGTTGCTCCTTTTTTATGCTTAACTGAAGCATAGCAAACTATGAGGGTTATTTACTAAAACTGGAAAGTGCAAAATCCTGTGCAGTTCTGCAAAGAAACCAATCGGCTTCCAGGTTTTATTGCCAAACCGTAATTGAACAAGCTGAAGATAGAAGCGGATTGGCTACCATGCACAGCTGCACCAGATTCTGAGTGCACCAGCTTTAGTAAATCCCCTCCTATGTTTACTATAGTTCAGTTTGTAAATGAACAGGAATTTCCTATTAGTTCACTGTCTGGTGCAGCAAAGGCTGAAGAGAAGGGGACTGTCCTCAGTCCCTTTGTCTGTCTCAAAAGTGAGACATCAGGGGTCTGTACACTATTTACATTTGTGATCGCTGTAATTGGTCATCATAGTGAGCACACGGTACGGAGCCACTCTGATCAGCTCTGTACACTGTGTCTGAACTGAGCCATCGGGGGACGGCTGACATAACAGCCATTAGCAGGCCTACTGGCTGCCAGAACGGCACTGCCGAAGTAGGCATCCACCACATTGCCACTCATAAATGTGAGGCAGTATGGAAGTAGTTCATTTACCACTGAAACTGTATTTGGACTATCTGTTCTTCAAAGAAAAAATAGCACATTATGAACTTTTCTTAGAATACCGCTTCAGAGTACAGTGCTCAAAACATCCCTTTGGAAACAAGTGCTCAAGGCTCATTGTGAAATCATAACAGGAGATGTATTCACATGTCCCCAGGAACTCACAATATTGGAACTTGAAAGGATATCTACTGGTGAGATAATACATTCCCACATGTGGATAGGTGTCAGTAAAGGTCAATATCCAGGTAATATATGGATTCTCAGAAATTACCCACGCCAGTATCCATAATGTGTGTTCTCTAGAACCATATTCTATCCATAAAGCAGTCAGTATCCTATTGGTGATCAAGTCAGATCCTACAGAGATTCCAAAAAGAACTTGGATATGCACAGGTGAAAATAGCAATCCCATATATACATACGTGTCGACAAATGTCATTATATCATCCAAATTATCTATATAATCTCTGGTTTCTCGAAAATTGCCAGTATATGGTCTACAGTGTGTTCTCAAAAACTGAATTCAATCTGTAAGGTGATCAGTATCCTAATGGCAAATGAGTCCGATAAGGGTGGATCTTACCAAAATGTCAAAAGGGCTTAAGCCGACAGCAGGTTCATGTAAGACATCAACAAAGCTGTATAGGGAACATGATGTTCTAAAGAAGCCTATCAGGTGAAATGCGTTACAAGGCACTTATGCCGCGTACACACGATCATTTTTCCCGTCGGGAAAAATTACATTTTTCCCTTTGGACGAGAAAAACGATCGTCTGTGGGCTTTTTGCCGTTTTTCCCGACGGGAACAACGGCATTAATCACGACGAGAAAAATTAGAACATGCTCTAATTTTTCTCGTCGTGATTCCCGTCGTTTTTTTCCGCGGCAGTTTTCCCATAGGGAAACACTGCCACGGAGCCCACACACGGTCGTTTTTCTCGACCAAAAAAAAAATGTCGGGAAAAAACGGACGTGTGTAGGGAACCAAGCCGTTCCCTCGTTTTTCCCGTCGATTTTCTCGACGGTGTTTTCACCGTGGAGAAAATCGATCGTGTGTACGCGGCATTAGATTGCTAAAATGGACTCCTGATGATTCCTGCTTTCCTTTTCTAATTTGTTGCTGTCTTATATGACTTTTAGATGTTCATGCTGCCAACCTACCACAAGCACTATGAAGATTTCTGAAAGGTCCACCCTTATCTGACTTAAAGGGATTGTAAAGTCTCAAGGTTTTTTCACCTTAACATATTCTATTCATTAAGGTGAAAAACCTTCTGTGCTGCAGCTCCCCCCCCCCCCCTTTTTTCCTACCTGAGCCTGATCCGATCCAATCCAGTGATGTGCAAATGTGCAGGGCCTCTGGCCGCTGTCTCTCTCCTCATTGGACACATTGATAGCAGCAGGAGCCATTGGCTGCCACTGCTGTCAATCAAATCCAGTGACACGGAGCAGGGGGCAGGGCCGAGTCCCAGTCTGTGTCAACGGATGCAGCAGCGGGACTCGGGAGTGAGCCTGCACGGGTGCCACCAAGGAAAGTGGCTTTCTGGGGGGCACCTGATGAAGAGGAGAGGCCTGGAGTGCCTGCAGGGCACCCCAGAAGAAGAGGATCGGGGCTGCTTTTTGCAAAACGATTGCACAGAGCAGGCAAGTATAAGCATGTTTGTTATTTTCCTACAAAAAAAAAAAAAAAAAGAGGGTTTACAACCACTTAAAATACCCTCAGTACCCTGACCACCTTACTGATGGAATACAAGTCTTGAGAACGCACTTTATATATACACCGGCAAATTTGAGAAATCCAAAGATTACATGGATAACCGACATTTGCTGACATGTATGTGGGGGATTGCTATTACTTCAACAGTGGATTTCCAAGTACTTTTATTATCTCAAGAAGATCCACTTTGATCTGACTTATCGCCAATAGGATACTGACTGCCTTATGGATGGAATCTAATTTCTGAGAGCACACTTTATGGATACCGGCACTTGCAATTTCTGAGAATCCATATAATACCTGGATATTGACCTTTACTGACACTTAGACACCATTCACACAGGGGCGACTCGTCAGGAGTCTCAGCCGACTGACGAGTCGCGTCCCATTCTGTACAATGGAACCGTTCTAAGCGGAGCGACTGAAGTCGCTCCGACTTAGAAAAAGGTTCCTGTACTACTTCAAGACGTCTTCAAGGCGACTTCCATTGACTTCTATACAGAAGTCATTTTGGAAGTCTGCTTTGAAGTCGTCTTGAGATCGCCCAGCACAGTCGCGGCACAAGTCGTGACGCCCCTGTGTGAATGGACTCTTATCCATATGTGGGAATGTATTATCTCACCAGTGGATATCCTTTTAGGTTCCAATATTGTGAGTTCCTGTGGATATATATAAACATTTGTCCTTTTATGATTTCACAATGAACATTGAGCAATTGTTACCAAGGGATGTTTTGAACACGTATACAATCTGATTAACACTATATGAACCTTGACATACAGATGTCAACAAATTTGTTGGTACCCTTAAAGCTCATTGAAACAATGTTGCATTCCTCCAGAAAGTGAAAAATTATAAGAAATTGTCTTTGTATACCAGTATGTCTTAGGTATGTCATAGGGGTGTCAAACTCAATTTCATTGTGGGCCGCATCAGCATTATGGTTGCCCTAACTCTTATACACCTCCTCTGTACCTAAGCCCCTTACCCCTTTACCCCTCTCCTATACCAAAACCTCCAATACCTATATCCCTCCTTTGTATCTAGATCTTAAACACCTCCTCTGTACCTAAACCCCAACTCCTACACCCCTCTCCATATCTAAACCCCAAACCCCTCCTCTGTACCAAACTCCTTTACCCTTCTTTCATTTCTAAAACCCCAGTTTCTATACCCCTCCTCCATACATAACCCCCAAACCCCTATACCCCACTCCTTCATACCCAACCCCCAAACCCCTATACCCCTCTCCTCCATACCTAACCCCAAAACCTATATACCCCACTCCTTCATACCCAACCCCGAAACTCCTATAAACCTCTCCTCCATACCTACAGTGAGGGAAAAATGTTTTTAATCCCCTGCTGATTTTGTATGTTTGCCCACTGACAAAGAAATGATCAGTCTACAGGCATACCCCACTTTTAAGTACACAATGGGACCAGAGCATGTATGTATGTATGTATACATGCATGTAAAACTAAAATGTACTTAAAGTGAAGCAATACCTTTTTTCACTTCTGGGGCGTCAGGGGCTGTAGTGGGGGTGTCAGGGACTATAGTGGGGGTGTCAGGGACTATAGTGGGGGTGTCAGGGACTATAGTGGGGGTGTCAGGGAGTGTTCTTCCAAGTAGTGGGGAATCTGAACTATCCGTGCACGGATTACTGAGCTGCAGCTTTAGCTTTAGAGCCACTTTACATACACTCGCGAGTAGGGACATACCCGTGAGTGTATGTAAAGTGAGTGTACTTAAAGCGGGGTATGCCTGTATAATTTTAATGGAAGGTTTATTTTAACAGTGAGAGACAGAATAACAACCAAAAAATGCAGAAAAACGCATTTCAAAAAATGTATAAATTGATTTGCATTTTAATGAGTGAAATAAGTATTTGACACCTTCGCAAAACATGACTTAGTACTTGGTGACAAAACCCTTGTTGGCAATCACAGAGGTCAGACGTTTCTTGTAGTTGGCCACCAGGTTTGCACACATCTCAGGAGGAATTTGGTCCCCTTTGCAGATCTTCTCCAAGTCATTAAGGTTTTGAGGCTGACGTTTGGTAACTCGAACCCTCAGCTCCCTCCACATATTTTCTATGGGATTAAGGTCTGGAGACTGGCTAGGCCACTCCAGGACCTTAATGTGCTTCTTTTTGAGCCACTCCTTTGTTGCCTTGGTCGTGTGTTTTGGGTCATTGTCATGCTGGAATACCCATCCATGACCCATTTTTAATGCCCTGGCTGAGGGAAGAAGGTTCTCCCCCAAGATTTGACGGTACATGACCCAGTCCATCGTCCCTTCGATGCAGTGAAGTCGTCCTGTCCCCTTAGCAGAAAAACACCCCCAAAACGTAATGATTCCACCTCCATGTTTGATGGTGGGGGGTGGTGTTCTTGGCGTCATAGGCAGCGTTCCTCCTCCTCCAAACATGGCGAGTTGAGTTGATGGCAAAGAGCTTGATTTTGGTCTCATCTGACCACAACACTTTCTCCCAGTTCTCCTCTGAATCATTCAGATGTTCATTAGCAAACTTTAGATGGGCTGTACATGTGATTTCTTGAGCAGGGGGACCTTGCGGGCGCTGCAGGATTTCAGTCCTTTGCGGCGTAGTGTGTTACCAATTGTATTCTTGGTGATATGGTCCCAGCTGTCTTGAGATTATTGACCAGATTCTCCCGTGTAGTTCTGGGCGGATTCCTCACCGTTCTCATGATCATTGAAACTCCACGAGGCGAGATCTTACATGTAGTCCCAGACCGAGGGAGAGTGACAGTTATTTTATGTTTCTTCCATTTGCGAATAATCTCACCAACTGCCACCCTCTCACCAAGCTGCTTGGCGATGGTCTTGTAGCCCATTCCAGCCTTGTGTAGGTCTACAATCTTGTCACTGACATCCTTGGACAGCTCTTTGGTCTTGACCATGGTGGAGAAATTGGAATCTGATTGAATGATTGCTTCTGTGGACAGGTGTCTTTTATACAGGTAACAAGCTGAGATTAGGAGCACTCCCTTTAAGAGAGTGCTCCTAATCTCAGCTCGTTATCTGTATAGAAGACAGCTGGGAGCCAGAAATGCTGCTGATTGATAAGTATTTGATCCCCTATTATTTCACTCATTAAAATGCAAATCAATTTATAACCTTTTTTGAAATGCATTTTTCTGGATTTTTTTGTTGTTATTCTGTCTCTCATTGTTAAAATAAATCTACCATTAAAATTATAGACTGATCATTCCTTTGTTAGTGGGCAAACATACAAAATCAGCAGGGGAGCAAATACTTTGTTCACCTTACTGTAACCCCCAAACTCCTATACCCCCCCCCCTCAATGCCTAAGCATCTTTATTGTCTCAAAGTTGGGGCGAAAAAAGTTGTTATTGTTTTGTATTTTACTAGTAACTGGAATCTCTACTTAGATATTTCTTCATTGCTATATTTTTCTGTCTGTGTTCCTGTTGCAGATGTTCCCTCACTTCCTGTCTGGTGATGTCAGCAGGACAGGAAGTGAGGGGAAATCTCTCTAAAGGAGCCCCAGACAGCAGTAAGAACCCAACAGAAGTTCTAAACCTTCTACACTCCATCCAATACTAGAAAGAATTTGCTTTGTAAAGCATGTCATATGTGTGGAAGTTCCCTTGATATGTGCTCATAACAAGATCCAACTTACACCATACTCTTTGGCTGATCTGGCGACTTGCAGCAGAACATCTTCCTCCACGAAAGGTCGCACGGCGTCATGGATGATCACCACCTCCGGTTTCTGCAGCGCCGGTCCCAGCGAATGATCTTCTAAGAAAGATCGGAGCCCGTTGAAGATGGAGCGGTGGCGTGTCACCCCCCCTTCCACCAGAGTTATACGTTTGTGTCCATATGTGTGAATGATGGACTTCATCAAATCCACGCTCTCCGCAGCTACCACAACAACGATGTCCGATATCCAGCTGACTCTGCAAAAAAGGAGAGAGCACTTTTATAATAATGGAGGCAACACATTCAGATTTATTACAGTTTGCTAAACTGTTCTACTTGCCAAAGGATTTGTAATATTGTTCACCCACTCTTCACTTAGGGGGTTAGGAATTGAGGAAAGGTATTGGAGTTCAGGGGTTAGATAAAGAGGAGGGGTATAGGAGTCGAGGGATTAGGTACAGAGGATGGGTTATAGGCATTGAGGGATTAGGTACGAAGGAGGAGGTATAGGAGTTTGGGGATTAGGTACACAGAAGAGGGAACAGGAGTTGGGGCATTAGGTACAGAGAAGAGGGTACAGGAGTTGGGGGATTAGGTACAGAGAAGAGGATATAGGAGTTGGGGGATTAGGTACAGAGAAGAGGGTATAGGAGTTGGGGGATTAGGTACAGAGAAGAGGGTATAGGAGTTGGGGGATTAGGTACAGAGAAGAGGGTATAGGAGTTGGGGCATTAGGTACAGTGAAGAGGGTAAAGGAGTTGGGGGATTAGGTACGGAGAAGAGGGTACAGGAGTTGGGGGATTAGGTACAGAGAAGAGGGTATAGGAGTTGGGGGATTAGGTACAGAGAAGAGGGTATAGGAGTTGGGGCATTAGGTACAGTGAAGAGGGTAAAGGAGTTGGGGGATTAGGTACGGAGAAGAGGGTATAGGAGTTGGGGCATTAGGTACAGAGAAGAGGATATAGGAGTTGGGGGATTAGGTACAGAGAAGAGGGTATAGGAGTTCGGGGATTATGTACAGAGAAGAGGGTATAGGAGTTGGGGGATTGGGTACAGAAAAGAGGGTATAGGAGTTGGGGGATTGGGTACAGAAAAGAGGGTATAGGGCGCCCGGCCACTGGTGTTCCTACTCTCTTCAGCAAGCAACTAAGTCTCAGCATCAGCAGGCAGCCGCCGCTCTGTTCGCTCATAGTGTCAGAGGCGCAGCATTGATGGGTACTGGTAGGCTGCATTGATAGGGTATACATGGGCAGGGCAAAGGGGTGGATTCAGGGGTGGAGCCGGGGGGGGGGGGGCAGAAAAATTAGGTTTCGCCTAGGGTGTCAAAAATCCTTGCACCAGTAATAATAGCAGGAAACACACTTGATCAACTGTTCCATTAGACCAGAGTACAAATCTTGGTCTAGAAATAAACATATCATTAGCAAATGCAATATATAATAGTAATCAAAAATATTTATAAATACATTTTTAAATAGGAGTTTAAACTTTAAATAAGAGTTTATGGAGGAGAGGGGTATAGGAGTTAAAAGGTTAAGTATGGAGGAGGGGTATAGGAGTTAAAAGGTTAGGTATGGAGGAGGGGTATAGGGATTAGGAGGTTAGGAATAGAGGAGGGGTATAGGGGTTAGGAGGTTAGGCATGAAGGAGGGGTATAGGGATTAGGAGGTTAGGAATGGAGGAGGGGTATAGGGGTTAGGAGGTTAGGCATGAAGGAGGGGTATAGGGGTTAGGCATGGAGGAGTGGTATAGGGATTAGGAGGTTAGGTATGGAGGAGGGGTATAGGGATTAGGAGGTTAGGTATGGAGGAGGGGTATAGGGGTTAGGCATGGAGGAGTGGTATAGGGATTAGGAGGTTAGGTATGGAGGAGGGGAATAGGGATTAGGAGGTTAGGTATGGAGAAGGGGTATAGGAGTTTGGAATGGAGGGGGGGTATAGGGGTTAGGCATGGAGGAGGGGTATAGGGATTAGGAGGTTAGGTATGGAGGAGGGGTATAGGGGTTAGGAGGTTAGGTATGGAGGAGAGGTATAGGGGTTAGGAATGGAGGAGGGGTATAGGAGTTAGGTATGGAGGAGGGGGGTATATGGATTAGGAGGTTTGGTATGGAGTAGAGGGGTATAGGAGTTAAGTGGTAAGGCATGGAGGAGGGATATAGGGATTAGAAGGTTAGGTATGGAGGAGGGGTATGGGAGTTAGGCATGGAGGAGGGGTATACGGATTGGGAGGTTAGGTATGAAGGAGGGGTATAGAGGTTAGGTATGGAGGAGGAGTATAGGAGTTAAAAGGTTAGGTATGGAGGAGGGGTATAGGGATTAGGAGGTTAGGAATGGAGGAGGGGTATAGGGGTTAGGAGGTTAGGCATGAAGGAGGGGTATAGGGGTTAAGAGGTTAGGCATGAAGGAGGGGTATAGGGATTAGGAGGTTAGGAATGGAGGTGGGGTATAGGGATTAGGAGGTTAGGCATGAAGGAGGGGTATAGGGATTAGGAGGTTAGGTATGGAGGAGGGGTATAGGGGTTAGGCATGGAGGAGGGGTATAGGGATTAGGAGGTTAGGTATGGAGGAGGGGTATAGGGGTTAGGAGGTCAGGTATGGAGGAGGGATATAGGAGTTAGGAGGTTAGGTATGGAGGAGGGGTATAGGGATTAGGAGGTTAGGAATGGAGGAGGGGTATAGGGGTTAGGCATGGAGGAGGGGTATAGGGATTAGGAGGTTAGGTATGGAGGAGGGGTATAGGGATTAGGAGGTTAGGTATGGAGAAGGGGTATAGGGGTTAGGCATTGAGTAGGGGTATAGGGATTAGGAGGTTAGGTATGGAGGAGAGGTATAGGGGTTAGGAATGGAGGAGGGGTATAAGAGTTAGGTATGGAGGAGGGGTATAGGAGTTAGGTATGGAGGAGGGGGGTATATGGATTAGGAGGTTTGGTATGGAGGAGAGGGGTATAGAAGTTAAGTGGTAAGGCATGGAGGAGGGATATAGGGATTAGAAGGTTAGGTATGGAGGAGGGGTATGGGAGTTAGGCATGGAGGAGGGGTATAGGGATTGGGAGGTTAGGTATGAAGGAGGGGTATAGAGGAGGGGTATAGGGATTAGGAGGTTAGGTATGGAGGAGGGGTATAGGGGTTAGGCATGGAGGTGGGGTATAGGGATTAGGAGGTTAGGTATGGAGGAGGGGTATAGTGATTAGGAGGTTAGGCATGGAGGAGGGTTATAGGGGTTAGGCATGGAGGAGGGGTATAGGGATTAGGAGGTTAGGTATAGAGGAGGGGTATAGGGATTAGGAGGTTAGGCATGAAGGAGGGGTATAGGGATTAGGAGGTTAGGTATGGAGGAGGGGTATAGGGGTTAGGCATGGAGGTGGGGTATAGGGATTAGGTTAGGTATGGAGGAGGGGTATAGTGATTAGGAGGTTAGGCATTGAGGAGGGTTATAGGGGTTAGGCATGGAGGAGGGGTATAGGGATTAGGAGGTTAGGTATGGAGAAAGGGTATAGGGGTTAGGAGGTTAGGCATGGAGGAGGAGTATAGGGATTAGGAGGTTAGGTATGGAGGAGGGGTATAGGGATTAGGAGGTTAGGTATGGAGGAGGGGTATAGGAGTTTGGAATGGAGGAGGGGTATAGGGATTAGGAGGTTAGGTATGGAGGAGGGGTATAGGAGTTTGGAATGGAGGAGGGGTATAGGGGTTAGGCATGGAGGAGTGGTATAGGAGTTTGGAATGGAGGAGGGGTATAGGGGTTAGGCATGGAGGAGGGGTATTGGGGTTAGGAATGGAGGAGGGGTATAGGGATTAGGAGGTCAGGAATGGAGGAGGGGCATAAGAGTTAGGAATGGAGGAGGGGTATAGGAATTGGGAGGTTCAGTATGGAGGAGGGATATAGGAGTTAGGAGGTTAGGTATGGAGGAGGGGTATAGGAGGTTAGGTATGGAGGAGGGGTATAGGAGTTTGGAGGATGGGTATAGGAGTTAGGAGGTTAGGTGGTTAGGTATGGAGAAGGGAAATAGGGATTAGGAGGTTAGGTATGGAGGAGGGGTATAGGAGGTTAGGTATGGAGGAAGGATATAGGGATTAGAAGGTTAGGTATGTAGGAGGGATATAGGGATTAGGAAGTTAGGCATGGAGAAGGGGTATAGGGATTAGGAGGTTAGGTATGGAGGAAGGGTATAGGGGTTAGGAGGTTAAGCATGGAGGAGGGGTATGGGAGTTAGGCATGGAGGAGGGGTATAGGGATTGGGAGGTTAGGTATGAAGGAGGGGTATAGGGATTAGGAGGTTAGGTATGGAGGAGGGGTATAGGGATTAGGAGGTTAGGCATGAAGGAGGGGTATAGGGATTAGGAGGTTAGGTATGGAGGAGGGGTATAGGGGTTAGGCATGGAGGAGGGGTATAGGGATTAGGAGGTTAGGCATGAAGGAGGGGTATAGGGATTAGGAGGTTAGGTATTGAGGAGGGGTATAGGGATTAGGAGGTTAGGCATGAAGGAGGGGTATAGGGATTAGGAGGTTAGGTATGGAGGAGGGGTATAGGAGTTTGGAATGGAGGAGGGGTATAGGGATTAGGAGGTTAGGTATGGAGGAGGGGTATAGGAGTTTGGAATGGAGGAGGGGTATAGGGGTTAGGCATGGAGGAGTGGTATAGGAGTTTGGAATGGAGGAGGGGTATAGGGGTTAGGCATGGAGGAGGGGTATTGGGGTTAGGAATGGAGGAGGGGTATAGGAATTGGTAGGTTCAGTATGGAGGAGGGATATAGGAGTTAGGAGGTTAGGTATGGAGGAGGGGTATAGGAGGTTAGGTATGGAGGAGGGGTATAGGAGTTTGGAGGATGGGTATAGGAGTTAGGAGGTTAGGTATGGAGGAGGGGTATAGGGGTTAGGAGGTTAGGTATGGAGAAGGGAAATAGGGATTAGGAGGTTAGGTATGGAGGAGGGGTATAGGAGGTTAGGTATGGAGGAAGGATATAGGGATTAGAAGGTTAGGTATGGAGGAGGGATATAGGGATTAGGAGGTTAGGCATGGAGGAGGGGTATAGGGATTAGGAGGTTAGGTATGGAGGAAGGGTATAGGGGTTAGGAGGTTAGGCATGGAGGAGGGGTATGGGAGTTAGGCATGGAGGAGGGGTATAGGGATTGGGAGGTTAGGTATGAAGGAGGGGTATAGGGATTAGGAGGTTAGGTATGGAGGAGGGGTATAGGGATTAGGAGGTTAGGCATGAAGGAGGGGTATAGGGATTAGGAGGTTAGGTATGGAGGAGGGGTATAGGGGTTAGGCATGGAGGAGGGGTATAGGGATTAGGAGGTTAGGCATGAAGGAGGGGTATAGGGATTAGGAGGTTAGGTATTGAGGAGGGGTATAGGGATTAGGAGGTTAGGCATGAAGGAGGGGTATAGGGATTAGGAGGTTAGGTATGGAGGAGGGGTATAGGGGTTAGGCATGGAGGAGGGGTATAGGGATTAGGAGGTTAGGTATGGAGGAGGGGTATAGGAGTTTGGAATGGAGGAGGGGTATAGGGGTTAGGCATGGAGGAGTGGTATAGGAGTTTGGAATGGAGGAGGGGTATAGGGGTTAGGCATGGAGGAGGGGTATTGGGGTTAGGAATGGAGGAGGGGTATAGGGATTAGGAGGTCAGGAATGGAGGAGGGGCATAAGAGTTAGGAATGGAGGAGGGGTATAGGAATTGGTAGGTTCAGTATGGAGGAGGGATATAGGAGTTAGGAGGTTAGGTATGGAGGAGGGGTATAGGAGGTTAGGTATGGAGGAGGGGTATAGGAGTTTGGAGGATGGGTATAGGAGTTAGGAGGTTAGGTATGGAGGAGGGGTATAGGGGTTAGGAGGTTAGGTATGGAGAAGGGAAATAGGGATTAGGAGGTTAGGTATGGAGGAGGGGTATAGGAGGTTAGGTATGGAGGAAGGATATAGGGATTAGAAGGTTAGGTATGGAGGAGGGATATAGGGATTAGGAGGTTAGGCATGGAGGAGGGGTATAGGGATTAGGAGGTTAGGTATGGAGGAAGGGTATAGGGGTTAGGAGGTTAGGCATGGAGGAGGGGTATGGGAGTTAGGCATGGAGGAGGGGTATAGGGATTGGGAGGTTAGGTATGAAGGAGGGGTATAGGGATTAGGAGGTTAGGTATGGAGGAGGGGTATAGGGATTAGGAGGTTAGGCATGAAGGAGGGGTATAGGGATTAGGAGGTTAGGTATGGAGGAGGGGTATAGGGGTTAGGCATGGAGGAGGGGTATAGGGATTAGGAGGTTAGGCATGAAGGAGGGGTATAGGGATTAGGAGGTTAGGTATTGAGGAGGGGTATAGGGATTAGGAGGTTAGGCATGAAGGAGGGGTATAGGGATTAGGAGGTTAGGTATGGAGGAGGGGTATAGGGGTTAGGCATGGAGGAGGGGTATAGGGATTAGGAGGTTAGGCATGAAGGAGGGGTATAGGGATTAGAAGGTTAGGTATGGAGGAGGGGTATAGGGATTAGGAGGTTAGGTATGAAGGAGGGGTATTGGGATTAGGAGGTTAGGCATGGAGGAGGGGTATAGGGATTAGGAGGTTAGGTATGGAGGAAGGGTATAGGGGTTAGGAGGTTAGGCATGGAGGAGGGGTATAGGGATTAGGAGGTTAGGTATGGAGGAGGGGTATAGGAGTTTGGAATGGAGGAGGGGTATAGGGGTTAGGCATGGAGGAGGGGTATTGGGGTTAGGAATGGAGGAGGGGTATAGGGATTAGGAGGTCAGGAATGGAGGAGGGGCATAAGAGTTAGGAATGGAGGAGGGGTATAGGAATTGGGAGGTTCAGTATGGAGGAGGGATATAGGAGTTAGGAGGTTAGGTATGGAGGAGGGGTATAGGAGGTTAGGTATGGAGGAGGGGTATAGGAGTTTGGAGGATGGGTATAGGAGTTAGGAGGTTAGGTGGTTAGGTATGGAGAAGGGAAATAGGGATTAGGAGGTTAGGTATGGAGGAGGGGTATAGGAGGTTAGGTATGGAGGAAGGATATAGGGATTAGAAGGTTAGGTATGTAGGAGGGATATAGGGATTAGGAAGTTAGGCATGGAGGAGGGGTATAGGGATTAGGAGGTTAGGTATGGAGGAAGGGTATAGGGGTTAGGAGGTTAAGCATGGAGGAGGGGTATGGGAGTTAGGCATGGAGGAGGGGTATAGGGATTGGGAGGTTAGGTATGAAGGAGGGGTATAGGGATTAGGAGGTTAGGTATGGAGGAGGGGTATAGGGATTAGGAGGTTAGGCATGAAGGAGGGGTATAGGGATTAGGAGGTTAGGTATGGAGGAGGGGTATAGGGGTTAGGCATGGAGGAGGGGTATAGGGATTAGGAGGTTAGGCATGAAGGAGGGGTATAGGGATTAGGAGGTTAGGTATTGAGGAGGGGTATAGGGATTAGGAGGTTAGGCATGAAGGAGGGGTATAGGGATTAGGAGGTTAGGTATGGAGGAGGGGTATAGGGGTTAGGCATGGAGGAGGTGTATAGGGATTAGGAGGTTAGGCATGAAGGAGGGGTATAGGGAATAGGAGGTTAGGTATGGAGGAGGGGTATAGGGATTAGGAGGTTAGGTATGGAGGAGGGGTATAGGGATTAGGAGGTTAGGTATGGAGGAGGGGTATAGGAGTTTGGAATGGAGGAGGGGTATAGGGATTAGGAGGTTAGGTATGGAGGAGGGGTATAGGAGTTTGGAATGGAGGAGGGGTATAGGGGTTAGGCATGGAGGAGTGGTATAGGAGTTTGGAATGGAGGAGGGGTATAGGGGTTAGGCATGGAGGAGGGGTATTGGGGTTAGGAATGGAGGAGGGGTATAGGGATTAGGAGGTCAGGAATGGAGGAGGGGCATAAGAGTTAGGAATGGAGGAGGGGTATAGGAATTGGGAGGTTCAGTATGGAGGAGGGATATAGGAGTTAGGAGGTTAGGTATGGAGGAGGGGTATAGGAGGTTAGGTATGGAGGAGGGGTATAGGAGTTTGGAGGATGGGTATAGGAGTTAGGAGGTTAGGTATGGAGGAGGGGTATAGGGGTTAGGAGGTTAGGTATGGAGAAGGGAAATAGGGATTAGGAGGTTAGGTATGGAGGAGGGGTATAGGAGGTTAGGTATGGAGGAAGGATATAGGGATTAGAAGGTTAGGTATGGAGGAGGGATATAGGGATTAGGAGGTTAGGCATGGAGGAGGGGTATAGGGATTAGGAGGTTAGGTATGGAGGAAGGGTATAGGGGTTAGGAGGTTAGGCATGGAGGAGGGGTATGGGAGTTAGGCATGGAGGAGGGGTATAGGGATTGGGAGGTTAGGTATGAAGGAGGGGTATAGGGATTAGGAGGTTAGGTATGGAGGAGGGGTATAGGGATTAGGAGGTTAGGCATGAAGGAGGGGTATAGGGATTAGGAGGTTAGGTATGGAGGAGGGGTATAGGGGTTAGGCATGGAGGAGGGGTATAGGGATTAGGAGGTTAGGCATGAAGGAGGGGTATAGGGATTAGGAGGTTAGGTATTGAGGAGGGGTATAGGGATTAGGAGGTTAGGCATGAAGGAGGGGTATAGGGATTAGGAGGTTAGGTATGGAGGAGGGGTATAGGGGTTAGGCATGGAGGAGGGGTATAGGGATTAGGAGGTTAGGCATGAAGGAGGGGTATAGGGATTAGGAGGTTAGGTATGGAGGAGGGGTATAGGGATTAGGAGGTTAGGTATGAAGGAGGGGTATAGGGATTAGGAGGTTAGGCATGGAGGAGGGGTATAGGGATTAGGAGGTTAGGTATGGAGGAAGGGTATAGGGGTTAGGAGGTTAGGCATGGAGGAGGGGTATAGGGATTAGGAGGTTAGGTATGGAGGAGGGGTATAGGAGTTTGGAATGGAGGAGGGGTATAGGGATTAGGAGGTTCAGTATGAAGGAGGGATATAGGAGTTAGGAGGTTAGGTATGGAGGAGGGGTATAGGAGGTTAGGTATGGAGGAGGGGTATAGGAGGTAGGAGGAGGGGTATAGGAGTTAGGAGGAGGGGTATGGAGGAGGGGTATAGGGGTTAGGAGGTTAGGTATATGGATTAGGAGGTTAGGTATGGAGGAGGGGTATAGGAGGTTAGGTATGGAGGAGGGGTATAGGGATTAGGAGGTTAGGTATGGAGGAGGGGTATAGGGGTTAGGCATGGAGGAGGGGTATAGGGATTAGGAGGTTAGGTATGGAGGAGGGGTATGGGAGATAGGCATGGAAGAGGGGTATAGGGATTGGGAGGCTAGGTATGGAAGAGGGGTATAGGGATTGGGAGGCTAGGTATGAAGGAGGGGTATAGAGGTTAGGTATGGAGGAGGGGTATAGGGATTAGGAGGTTAGGCATGAAGGAGGGGTATAGGGATTAGGAGGTTAGGTATGGAGGAGGGGTATAGGGGTTAGGCATGGAGGAGGGGTATAGGGATTAGGAAGTTAGGCATGAAGGAGGGGTACAGGGATTAGGAGGTTAGGTATGGAGGAGGGGTATAGGGGTTAGGCATGGAGGAGGGGTAAAGGGATTAGGAGGTTAGGCATGAAGGAGGGGTATAGGGATTAGGAGGTTAGGTATGGAGGAGGGGTATAGGGATTAGGAGGTTAGGCATGAAGGAGGGGTATAGGGATTAGGAGGTTAGGCATGGAGGAGGGTTATGGGGGTTAGGAGGTTAGGTATGGAGGAGGGGTATAGGGATTAGGAGGTTAGGTATGGAGGAAGGGTATAGGGGTTAGGAGGTTAGGCATGGAGGAGGGGTATAGAGTTTGGAATGGAGGAGGGGTATAGGGGTTAGGCATGGAGGAGGGGTATAGGGCTTAGGAGGTTAGGTATCGAGGAAGGGTATAGGAGTTAGGAATGGAGGAGGGGTATAGGGATTAGGAGGTTCGGTATGGAGGAGGGGTATAGGAGTTAGGAGGTTAGGTATGGAGGAGGGGTATAGCAAGTTAGGTATGGAGGAGGGGTATAGGAGTTAGGAGGTTAGGTATGGAGGAGGGGTATAGGAAGTTAGGTATGGAGGAGGGGTATAGGAGTTAGGAGGTTAGGTATGGAGGAGGGGTATAGGGATTAGGAGGTTAGGTATGGAGGAGGGGTATAGGAGGTTAGGTATGGAGGAGGGGTATAGGAGTTAGGAGGTTAGGTATGGAGGAGGGGTATAGGAGGTTAGGTATGGAGGAGGGGTATAGGGATTAGGAGGTTAGGTATGGAGGAGGGGTATAGGAGGTTAGGTATGGAGGAGGGGTATAGGAGGTTAGGTATGGAGGAGGGGTATAGGAGTTAGGAGGTTAGGTATGGAGGAGGGGTATAGGAGGTTAGGTATGGAGGAGGGGTATAGGAGGTTAGGTATGGAGGAGGGGTATAGGAGGTTAGGTATGGAGGAGGGGTATAGGAGTTAGGAGGTTAGGTATGGAGGAGGGGTATAGGAAGTTAGGTATGGAGGAGGGGTATAGGAGTTAGGAGGTTAGGTATGGAGGAGGGGTATAGGGATTAGGAAGTTAGGTATGGAGGAGGGGTATAGGAGGTTAGGTATGGAGGAGGGGTATAGGAGGTTAGGTATGGAGGAGGGGTATAGGAGTTAGGAGGTTAGGTATGGAGGAGGGGTATAGGAAGTTAGGTATGGAGGAGGGGTATAGGAGTTAGGAGGTTAGGTATGGAGGAGGGGTATAGGGATTAGGAAGTTAGGTATGGAGGAGGGGTATAGGAGGTTAGGTATGGAGGAGGGGTATAGGAGGTTAGGTATGGAGGAGGGGTATAGGAGGTTAGGTATGGAGGAGGGGTATAGGAGGTTAGGTATGGAGGAGGGGTATAGGAGGTTAGGAGGTTAGGTATGGAGGAAGGGTATAGGAGGTTAGGTATGGAGGAGGGGTATAGGAGGATAGGTATGGAGGAGGGGTATAGGAGGTTAGGTATGGAGGAGGGGTATAGGGATTAGGAGGTTAGGTATGGAGGAGGGGTATAGGAGGTTAGGTATGGAGGAGGGGTATAGGAGGTAGGAGGTTAGGTATGGAGGAGGGGTATAGGGATTAGGAGGTTAGGTATGGAGGAGGGGTATAGGAGTTAGGAGGTTAGGTATGGAGGAGGGGTATAGGAAGTTAGGTATGGAGGAGGGGTATAGGAGTTAGGAGGTTAGGTATGGATGAGGGGTATAGGGATTAGGAAGTTAGGTATGGAGGAGGGGTATAGGAGGTTAGGTATGGAGGAGGGGTATAGGAGGTTAGGTATGGAGGAGGGGTATAGGAGTTTAGGTATGGAGGAGGGGTATAGGAAGTTAGGTATGGAGGAGGGGTATAGGAGTTAGGAGGTTAGGTATGGAGGAGGGGTATAGGAAGTTAGGTATGGAGGAGGGGTATAGGAAGTTAGGTATGGAGGAGGGGTACAGGAGTTAGGAGGAGGGGTATAGGAGTTAGGAGGTTAGGTATGGAGGAGGGGTATAGGAGTTAGGAGGTTAGGTATGGAGGAGGGGTATAGGGATTAGGAGGTTAGGTATGGAGGAGGGGTATAGGGATTAGGAGGTTAGGTATGGAGGAGGGGTATAGGAATTAGGAGGTTCAGTATGGAGGAGGGGTATAGGAGTTAGGAGGTTAGGTATGGAGGAGGGGTATAGGAGGTTAGGTATGGAGGAGGGGTATAGGAGTTAGGAGGTTAGGTATAGGAGGTTAGGTATGGAGGAGGGGTATAGGAGTTAGGTATGGAGGAGGGGTATAGGAGGTTCGGTATGGAGGAGGGGTATAGGAGTTAGGAGGAGGAGTATAGGAGGTTAGGTATGGAGGAGGGGTATAGGAGTTAGGAGGTTAGGTATGGAGGAGGGGTATAGGAGGTTAGGTATGGAGGAGGGGTATAGGAGTTAGGAGGTTAGGTATGGAGGAGGGGTATAGGAAGTTAGGTATGGAGGAGGGGTATAGGAGTTAGGAGGTTAGGTATGGAGGAGGGGTATAGGAGGTTAGGTATGGAGGAGGGGTATAGGAGGTTAGGTATGGAGGAGGGGTATAGGAGTTAGGAGGTTAGGTATGGAGGAGGGGTATAGGAGGTTAGGTATGGAGGAGGGGTATAGGGATTAGGAGGTTAGGTATGGAGGAAGGGTATATGAGGTTATGTATGGAGGAGGGGTATAGGAGGATAGGTATGGAGGAGGGAAATAGGAGGTTAGGTATGGAGGAGGGGTATAGGGATTAGGAGGTTAGGTATGGAGGAGGGGTATAGGAGGTTAGGTATGGAGGAGGGGTATAGGAGGTTAGGTATGGAGGAGGGGTATAGGAAGTTAGGTATGGAGGAGGGGTATAGGGATTAGGAGGTTAGGTATGGAAGAGGGGTATAGGGATTAGGAGGTTAGGTATGGAGGAGGGGTATAGGAGGTTAGGTATGGAGGAGGGGTATAGGGATTAGGAGGTTAGGTATGGAGGAGGGGTATAGGAGGTTAGGTATGGAGGAGGGGTATAGGAGTTAGGAGGTTAGGTATGGAGGAGGGGTATAGGAGGTTAGG
Organism: Rana muscosa; assembly: GCA_029206835.1. Classification (NCBI taxonomy): domain Eukaryota; kingdom Metazoa; phylum Chordata; class Amphibia; order Anura; family Ranidae; genus Rana; species Rana muscosa. The sequence goes on from CM055122.1 coordinate 308,128,662, forward strand.
TATGGAGGAGGGGTATAGGAGGTTCGGTATGGAGGAGGGGTATAGGAGTTAGGAGGTTAGGTATGGAGGAGGGGTATAGGGATTAGGAGGTTAGGTATGGAGGAGGGGTATAGGAGGTTAGGTATGGAGGAGGGGTATAGGAGTTAGGAGGTTAGGTATGGAGGAGGGGTATAGGAAGTTAGGTATGGAGGAGGGGTATAGGAGTTAGGAGGTTAGGTATGGAGGAGGGGTATAGGAGGTTAGGTATGGAGGAGGGGTATAGGAGTTAGGAGGTTAGGTATGGAGGAGGGGTATAGGAAGTTAGGTATGGAGGAGGGGTATAGGAGTTAGGAGGTTAGGTATGGAGGAGGGGTATAGGAAGTTAGGTATGGAGGAGGGGTATAGGAGTTAGGAGGTTAGGTATGGAGGAGGGGTATAGGAAGTTAGGTATGGAGGAGGGGTATAGGAGTTAGGAGGTTAGGTATGGAGGAGGGGTATAGGAAGTTAGGTATGGAGGAGGGGTATAGGGATTAGGAAGTTAGGTATGGAGGAGGGGTATAGGAGGTTAGGTATGGAGGAGGGGTATAGGGATTAGGAGGTTAGGTTTGGAGGAGGGGTATAGGGATTAGGAGGTTAGGTATGGAGGAGGGGTATAGGAGGTTAGGTATGGAGGAGGGGTATAGGAGTTAGGAGGTTAGGTATAGGAGTTAGGAGGTTAGGTATGGAGGAGGAGTATAGGAGGTTAGGTATGGAGGAGGGGTATAGGAGTTAGGAGGTTAGGTATGGAGGAGGGGTATAGGAGGTTAGGTATGGAGGAGGGGTATAGGAGTTAGGAGGTTAGGTATGGAGGAGGGGTATAGGAAGTTAGGTATGGAGGAGGGGTATAGGGATTAGGAGGTTAGGTATGGAAGAGGGGTATAGGGATTAGGAGGTTAGGTATGGAGGAGGGGTATAGGAGGTTAGGTATGGAGGAGGGGTATAGGAGGTTAGGTATGGAGGAGGGGTATAGGGATTAGGAGGTTAGGTATGGAGGAGGGGTATAGGAGGTTAGGTATGGAGGAGGGGTATAGGAGTTAGGAGGTTAGGTATGGAGGAGGGGTATAGGAGGTTAGGTATGGAGGAGGGGTATAGGAGGTTCGGTATGGAGGAGGGGTATAGGAGTTAGGAGGTTAGGTATGGAGGAGGGGTATAGGAGGTTAGGTATAGGAGGTTAGGTATGGAGAAGGGGTATAGGAGTTAGGAGGTTAGGTATAGGAGGTTAGGTATGGAGGAGGGGTATAGGAGTTAGGAGGTTAGGTATGGAGGAGGGGTATAGGAAGTTAGGTATGGAGGAGGGGTATAGGAGTTAGGAGGTTAGGTATGGAGGAGGGGTATAGGGATTAGGAGGTTAGGTATGGAGGAGGGGTATAGGAGTTAGGAGGTTAGGTATGGAGGAGGGGTATAGGAAGTTAGGTATGGAGGAGGGGTATAGGGATTAGGAGGTTAGGTATGGAGGAGGGGTATAGGAGTTAGGAGGTTAGGTATAGAGGAGGGGTATAGGAAGTTAGGTATGGAGGAGGGGTATAGGAGTTAGGAGGTTAGGTATGGAGGAGGGGTATAGGAAGTTAGGTATGGAGGAGGGGTATAGGAGTTAGGAGGTTAGGTATGGAGGAGGGGTATAGGAAGTTAGGTATGGAGGAGGGGTATAGGGATTAGGAGGTTAGGTATGGAGGAGGGGTATAGGAGTTAGGAGGTTAGGTATGGAGGAGGGGTATAGGAGGTTAGGTATGGAGGAGGGGTATAGGGATTAGGAGGTTAGGTATGGAGGAGGGGTATAGGGATTAGGAGGTTAGGTATGGAGGACGGGTATAGGAGGTTAGGTATGGAGGAGGGGTATAGGAGTTAGGAGGTTAGGTATGGAGGAGGGGTATAGGGATTAGGAGGTTAGGTATGGAGGAGGGGTATAGGAGGTTAGGTATGGAGGAGGGGTATAGGAGGTTAGGTATGGAGGAGGGGTATAGGAGGTTCGGTATGGAGGAGGGGTATAGGAGGTTCGGTATGGAGGAGGGGTATAGGAGGTTAGGTATGGAGGAGGGGTATAGGAGGTTAGGTATGGAGGAGGGGTATAGGAGGTTCGGTATGGAGGAGGGGTATAGGAGTTAGGAGGTTAGGTATGGAGGAGGGGTATAGGAGTTAGGAGGTTAGGTATGGAGGAGGGGTATAGGAGGTTAGGTATGGAGGAGGGGTATAGGAGGTTCGGTATGGAGGAGGGGTATAGGAGTTAGGAGGTTAGGTATGGAGGAGGGGTATAGGAGTTAGGAGGTTAGGTATGGAGGAGGGGTATAGGAAGTTAGGTATGGAGGAGGGGTATAGGAGTTAGGAGGTTAGGTATGGAGGGGGGGTATAGGGATTAGGAGGTTAGGTATGGAGGGGGGGTATAGGGATTAGGAGGTTAGGTATGGAGGGGGGTATAGGAGGTTAGGTATGGAGGAGGAGTATAGGGATTAGGAGGTTAGGTATGGAGGAGGGGTATAGGGATTAGGAGGTTAGGTATGGAGGAGGGGTATAGGAGGTTAGGTATGGAGGAGGGGTATAGGAGTTAGGAGGTTAGGTATGGAGGAGGGGTATAGGAAGTTAGGTATGGAGGAGGGGTATAGGAGTTAGGAGGTTAGGTATGGAGGAGGGGTATAGGAAGTTAGGTATGGAGGAGGGGTATAGGGATTAGGAGGTTAGGTATGGAGGAGGGGTATAGGAGGTTAGGTATGGAGGAGGGGTATAGGGATTAGGAGGTTAGGTATGGAGGAGGGGTATAGGGATTAGGAGGTTAGGTATGGAGGAGGGGTATAGGAGGTTAGGTATGGAGGAGGGGTATAGGAGTTAGGAGGTTAGGTATGGAGGAGGGGTATAGGAGGTTAGGTATGGAGGAGGGGTATAGGAGTTAGGAGGTTAGGTATGGAGGAGGGGTATAGGAGTTAGGAGGTTAGGTATGGAGGAGGGGTATAGGAGGTTAGGTATGGAGGAGGGGTATAGGGATTAGGAGGTTAGGTATGGAGGAGGGGTATAGGGATTAGGAGGTTAGGTATGGAGGAGGGGTATAGGAGGTTAGGTATGGAGGAGGGGTATAGGAGTTAGAAGGTTAGGTATGGAGGAGGGGTATAGGGATTAGGAGGTTAGGTATGGAGGAGGGGTATAGGAGGTTAGGTATGGAGGAGGGGTATAGGAGGAGGGGTATAGGAGTTAGGAGGTTCGGTATGGAGGAGGGGTATAGGAGTTAGGAGGTTAGGTATGGAGGAGGGGTATAGGAGTTAGGAGGTTAGGTATGGAGGAGGGGTATAGGAGGTTAGGTATGGAGGAGGGGTATAGGAGGTTCGGTATGGAGGAGGGGTATAGGAGGTTCGGTATGGAGGAGGGGTATAGGAGTTAGGAGGTTAGGTATGGAGGAGGGGTATAGGAGTTAGGAGGTTAGGTATGGAGGAGGGGTATAGGAAGTTAGGTATGGAGGAGGGGTATAGGAGTTAGGAGGTTAGGTATGGAGGAGGGGTATAGGAAGTTAGGTATGGAGGAGGGGTATAGGGATTAGGAGGTTAGGTATGGAGGGGGGTATAGGGATTAGGAGGTTAGGTATGGAGGAGGGGTATAGGAGTTATGAGGTTAGGTATGGAGGAGGGGTATAGGAGTTAGGAGGTTAGGTATGGAGGGGGGGTATAGGAGGTTAGGTATGGAGGAGGGGTATAGGAAGTTAGGTATGGAGGAGGGGTATAGGGATTAGGTTAGGTATGGAGGGGGGGTATAGGAGGTTCGGTATGGAGGAGGGGTATAGGAGTTAGGAGGTTAGGTATGGAGGAGGGGTATAGGAGGTTAGGTATGGAGGAGGGATATAGGAGGTTAGGTATGGAGGAGGGGTATAGGAGTTAGGAGGTTAGGTATGGAGGAGGGGTATAGGAAGTTAGGTATGGAGGAGGGGTATAGGGATTAGGAGGTTAGGTATGGAGGAGGGGTATAGGAGGTTAGGTATGGAGGAGGGGTATAGGGATTAGGAGGTTAGGTATGGAGGAGGGGTATAGGGATTAGGAGGTTAGGTATGGAGGAGGGGTATAGGAGGTTAGGTATGGAGGAGGGGTATAGGAGTTAGGAGGTTAGGTATGGAGGAGGGGTATAGGAGGTTAGGTATGGAGGAGGGGTATAGGAGTTAGGAGGTTAGGTATGGAGGAGGGGTATAGGAGGTTAGGTATGGAGGAGGGGTATAGGGATTAGGAGGTTAGGTATGGAGGAGGGGTATAGGGATTAGGAGGTTAGGTATGGAGGAGGGGTATAGGAGGTTAGGTATGGAGGAGGGGTATAGGAGTTAGAAGGTTAGGTATGGAGGAGGGGTATAGGGATTAGGAGGTTAGGTATGGAGGAGGGGTATAGGAGGTTAGGTATGGAGGAGGGGTATAGGAGGTTAGGTATGGAGGAGGGGTATAGGAGGTTAGGTATGGAGGAGGGGTATAGGAGGTTAGGTATGGAGGAGGGGTATAGGAGTTAGGAGGTTCGGTATGGAGGAGGGGTATAGGAGTTAGGAGGTTAGGTATGGAGGAGGGGTATAGGAGTTAGGAGGTTAGGTATGGAGGAGGGGTATAGGAGGTTAGGTATGGAGGAGGGGTATAGGAGGTTAGGTATGGAGGAGGGGTATAGGAGGTTCGGTATGGAGGAGGGGTATAGGAGTTAGGAGGTTAGGTATGGAGGAGGGGTATAGGAGTTAGGAGGTTAGGTATGGAGGAGGGGTATAGGAAGTTAGGTATGGAGGAGGGGTATAGGAGTTAGGAGGTTAGGTATGGAGGAGGGGTATAGGAAGTTAGGTATGGAGGAGGGGTATAGGGATTAGGTTAGGTATGGAGGAGGGGTATAGGAAGTTAGGTATGGAGGAGGGGTATAGGAGTTAGGAGGTTAGGTATGGAGGAGGGGTATAGGAAGTTAGGTATGGAGGAGGGGTATAGGGATTAGGAGGTTAGGTATGGAGGGGGGGTATAGGGATTAGGAGGTTAGGTATGGAGGAGGGGTATAGGAGTTAGGTTAGGTATGGAGGAGGGGTATAGGAGTTAGGAGGTTAGGTATGGAGGGGGGGTATAGGAGGTTAGGTATGGAGGAGGGGTATAGGAAGTTAGGTATGGAGGAGGGGTATAGGGATTAGGTTAGGTATGGAGGGGGGGTATAGGAGGTTCGGTATGGAGGAGGGGTATAGGAGTTAGGAGGTTAGGTATGGAGGAGGGGTATAGGAGGTTAGGTATGGAGGAGGGATATAGGAGGTTAGGTATGGAGGAGGGGTATAGGAGTTAGGAGGTTAGGTATGGAGGAGGGGTATAGGAGGTTAGGTATGGAGGAGGGGTATAGGAGTTAGGAGGTTAGGTATGGAGGAGGGGTATAGGAGTTAGGAGGTTAGGTATGGAGGAGGGGTATAGGAGTTAGGAGGTTAGGTATGGAGGAGGGGTATAGGAGTTAGGAGGTTAGGTATGGAGGAGGGGTATAGGGATTAGGAGGTTAGTAATGGAGGAGGGGTATAGGGATTAGGAGGTTAGGTATGGAGGAGGGGTATAGGAGTTAGGTACAGAGGAGGAGAACTCTGATTGGAAGGTCTTGTAGTAAATTCTGTCCATACACAGGACGATGTAGATCGGCGGATCCTCCTCACCTCTCCATGGCATCCATCGTCCGGCTGATCAGAGCCCTCCCCAGCACCGGGCAGTACTGTTTGGGGGTCTCGCCACCCAGCCGCTCCCCGGTACCCCCCCGCCGGGAGGACCACCGACACCCGCCGCACCTCCGCCATCCGTACCTAGCACCGCCCCTCCTTCTCCGATCATACACACAGGCCGCACCGGAGAGGTTACAGGGATAGGCCGCACCGGAGAGGTTACAGGGATAGGCCGCACCGGAGAGGTTACAGGGATAGGCCGCACCGGAGAAATGCACGGGATAGGCCGCACCGGAGGGGTACTGAAATGGGCTTTAAGAGAGGTGCCCCGGGGATAGGCCGCACCGGAGAGGTTCCAGGGATTAGCTGAGGCCGGAGAGGAGAGCCGTGCACAGGCCCCATCCCCCTCTCCCCTCATGAATCCTATCTCCTCCATACAGGGCTCAGTTATGGTAGAAGTTGTTCTTTTGCGTTAATTGTGCATTTTGTGGTATTTTTATTGCAGTAAATCGTGCATGGCGGAGATAACCGCTCGATCCCTTACGCATGAGCGTAATTTTTCGTTTGCGTTTTTTTTTTTTTTGGTGCGCCGGGTCCTGGCATTGGCGCTCAGACGCGGCCCATTACCCCCCATACACGCGGTCAGGTATTGCTATGTTGGAATACAGAAGACGACCCCGTCCGTATTGTGTGTTCCTGCCGTCTACACCGCTAACCTCCCGGGTCACACTGCCGTTAGCGCACATTGTGTGAGGACAGGTGGTTTATTCTCAGGTCCCACGGATCCCACTGTGGTACTAAACGTTACATGCGTTAGCACGCTGCCATTCATGGTGAACGCCATTTTCAAAATGCACCGAGCGCTGCCTAATGGTGCATATCGGTGGCGACGGCGCCTGAAAATGCACGAGATGCAGCGTACTGCGTTATGGTGGGAATGAGCTGCCAGGTCACCCTGACCCCACACCGACCCTCTTTAGAACTCGGCGCACTATTATTGCAGCGCAGGTGCGTTGTTTTAGGCCTCACTCAGCCGTATCTATCCATACACCTGTGTGAAGGGCCGACTACGCATGCATGGGATGCCACAGGTGTTCTCTGCATCCACATGCAGCCAGTCCCTTCATTTCTATTGGGATGCACCAGCTGCACAGACACAGCCGCTGTTTCCCAGTTTGACAACTGCTGGTGCGTTTCCTCGAACACACGCTGTCTGCGTTCAGCCTGCACCCGCGCCGCTGTCAACTGGGAGCAGCAGCTGTGTCTGTGCAGCTGGTGCATCCCAATAGAAATGAAGGGACTGGCTGCATGTGGATGCAGAGAACACCTGTGGCACCCCATGCAGGCGTAGTCGGCCCTTCACACAGGAGTAGGGATAGATACAGCCGTGTGAGTGGGGCCTTTGTATATTGGGATAAAATTAAAAATTAGTGCAACACCCTACTTATTTAGTGTTACCGCAAAGAGATGGTGCAAGCCCAGGGTGCAATTTATTGACAGCATTTCTGTAAGGCTGTATCATTAACCCAACCTTGTACATTGCCAGAGGAATGACACCCTGACACATGGGGGTCCCAGAATAATGACACACTGACAGTTGGGGGTCCCAGAATAATGACACACTGACACATGGGGTCCCATAGCAAGGGCACACCGACACTTGGGAGTCCTAGAACAACAACACACTGACACTAGAGGGAGGTCCCAAAACAATGACACCCTGACACTAGGGGGTCTAGAACAATGACACCCTGACACTAGGGGGTCCAGAAAAATGACACCCTGACACTAGGGGGTCCAGAACAATGACACCCTGACACTAGGGGGTCCAGAACAATGACACCGTGACACGTGGGGGTCCAGAAAAATGACACCCTGACACTAGGGGGTCCAGAACAATGACACCCTGACACTAGGGGGTCCAGAAAAATGACACTGTGACATGTGGGGGTCCAGAACAATGACACCCTGACACTAGGGGGTCCAGAACAATGACACCCTGACACTAGGGGGTCCAGAACAACGACACCCTGACACTAGGGGGTCCAGAACAATGACACCCTCACACATGGTCCAGAACAATGACACCCTGACACTAGGGGGTCCAGAACAATGACACCCTCACGCATGGGGGTCCAGAACAATGACACCCTGACACATGGGGGTCCAGAACAATGACACCCTGACACATGGGGGTCCAGAACAATGACACCCTCACGCATGGGGGTCCAGAACAATGACACCCTGACACATGGGGGTCCAGAACAATGACACCCTGACACATGGGGGTTCAAAACAATGACACACTGACATTAGGGGGTCCAGAACAATGACACTGTGACACTAGGGGGTCCAAAACAATGACACACTGACGCTAGGGGGTACAGAACAATGACACCCTGACACATTGGGGTCCAGAACAATGACACCCTGACACATGGGAATCAAGAACAATGACACCCTGACACTGGGGGTCCAGAACAATGACGTACTGACATTGGGGGTCCAGAACAATGACGCACTGACACTGGGGGATACAAAGCAATGACAACCTGACACTACGGGGTCCCGAACAATGACACCCTTATGCTTGGGGGTCCAGAACCATGACACCCTGACACATGGGGGTCCAGGACAATGACACCCTGAAACTAGAGGGGTCCCAAAATAATGACACACAGACACTTGGGGTCTCAAATGTTTTGCACTAAACTGCTTTTTATATGGTCTCCAAACAATGACATACTGACCCGTGGGGATCCCAAAGCACCCACATACTGACGAAACCGTAACGTACTAAAGCCTCGTACACACAACTGGTTTTCTTGGCAAGAAAACTGCTGGGAGAGCTTTTTGCCGAGAAAACCGGCCGTGTGTATGTTTTCTCGTCAAACTGCCGGGAATCTCGAGAAAATTAGAGAACCTGATCTCTATTTTCTCGTCTGGATTCTCGTCGGCCTGTTTCCCGACAAGAAAACCGTGCGTGTGTACAAGGCTACATGCTTACCTGTTCCAAGGTAAGCCCGCGCATGCTCAATGAGACTTCGACGCATGCGCGGTAGCATACATGGGTAGTGTAGGGTGAAGCAAGGTGGCGGCGATGGCATCAAATGTGATGCTCGTCGTAGTCGATGACGTCACCCGCGTTCTTGCCATTCAAAAGAACGGCGGTTCTTTTGAATGTGCGTCTGTACACAGGGCTTGGCAAGAAAAGCTTGCCAGGAATCCCATCGAGAAAACCAAGGTTTTTTTTTTGACGGGATTCTGTAAAGGGCTTAACACTTGAGGTCCGAGAATGACACACTGAAACTTGACTTTTCGGAAATTTCTTGCTGACACTTGACCCCCCCCCCCCCCCCCCAGCACAATGACACACAACACCTGACACCCCAGAAGAAGGACATACTGATATTTAGAAGCCCAAGAATACATAAAGTTACATACCGGTAGCTTAAAAAAAAGGCACGTCCATGTCCATCCAGTTCAATCAATAAAAAAAAAAGTATAAATTGAAAAACTGTCCCAGGTTTACTATTTGGACCACTTGTGTATTTACACAGTACATGTTGATAATATCATCCCCTTATGTATTTATACATGATGATCATATCCCCCCCCCCTTATATATTTATACATGATGATCATATCCCCCTTATGTGTTTTATGCATGGTTATCCTATCCCCCCTTTATGTATTTACAGTACACATGGAGATCATATCCCCCCCCCCCCATATATATTTATACATGATGATCATATTCCCCTTATGTATTTATACATGGTGATCATATCCCCCGCTTATATATTTAGACCCCTTTCACACTGGGGGCATTTTCTAGGCGCTATAGCATTAAAAATAGCGCCTGCAAACCGCCCTTAGGCTCCTTTCACACTGGGGCGGGAGGTGCGGTGGCGGTAAAGCGCCGCTATTTTTAGCAGCGCTTTACCGCCGGAATTGCGGCGGTATTCAGCCACTAGCGGTGCGGTTTTACCCCCCTTATATATTTATACATGGTGATCATAACCCCCCATTAGGTGCACCATTAAATGTACATTTTGGTGCCGAAACCAAAAATGACAGTTTTTAAAAAATATTTTTTATATAATTGTATTACATTTGACTCTTCAATTAAAATCATAATTTCAAATGAATGTGAATTTATTCTCGGACATTATTGGCACCTTTGGCGCAAGAAAAGCTCACGAAAAATGTATCCCTTTAAATTCTACGTATGTCTGCACACTGGTCCGTTGCGCTCCCATTGTGGTGTTAAAAATCCAGCTTGGTGCATTTTTGGTCGGTTAAAAAAAAAAAAACGCACAAAAAAACACACCCAGTTCAAATGCATTGCAAATGCAATAAGAACGCATTAATGCACCCGTGTTACGTTTTTGAGTCATATGACCTATGAAAAACACACCAGCAGCACAGAATCATGGTACAATCAGCCCGAAATCATGGCAAAATCACTGGGAATTTGCAGCAAAATCACTGGGAATTCACAGTGCGTTTTCCGGGCCATTATCGGCACCTTTTTCTCTTATTGACTGTATGGCGATAGCACCATTTTTGGGAGAAATGTTTCATGCATCTCTAGTATTTATACATGGCGATCATATCCCCTCTTATGTATTTATACATGGCGATCATATCCCCCTTATCTATTTATACATGGTGATCATATCCGCCTTATGTATTTATACATGGCTATCATATCCCCCTTATGTATTTATACATGGTGATCATATCCGCCTTATGTATTTATACATGGCTATCATATCCCCCTTATGTATTTATACATGGCTATCATATCCCCTCTTATGTATTTATACATGGAGATCATATCCCCCCTTATGTATTTAGCCATGGCTATCATATTCCCTCTTATGTATTTATACATGGTGATCATATCCCCCTTATGTATTTATACATGGTGATCATATCCCCCTTATGTATTTATACATGGCTATCATATCCCTCTTATGTATTTATACATGGTTATCATATCCCCCTTATGTATTTATACATGGTGATCATATCCCCTCTTATGTATTTATACATGGCTATCATATCCCTCTTATGTATTTATACATGGTTATCATATCCCCTCTTATGTATTTATACATGGCGATCATATCCCCTCTTATGTATTTATACATGGCGATCATATCCGCCTTATGTATTTATACATGGCTATCATATCCCCCTTATGTATTTATACATGGCTATCATATCCCCTCTTATGTATTTATACATGGAGATCATATCCCCCCTTATGTATTTATACATGGCTATCATATTCCCTCTTATGTATTTATACATGGTTATCATATCCCCCTTATGTATTTATACATGGTGATCATATCCCCCTTATGTATTTATACATGGTGATCATATCCCCCTTATGTATTTATACATGGCTATCATATCCCTCTTATGTATTTATACATGGTTATCATATCCCCCTTATGTATTTATACATGGTGATCATATCCCCTCTTATGTATTTATACATGGCTATCATATCCCTCTTATGTATTTATACATGGTTATCATATCCCCCTTATGTATTTATACATGGTGATCATATCCCCTCTTATGTATTTATACATGGCTATCATATCCCTCTTATGTATTTATACATGGTTATCATATCCCCCTTATGTATTTATACATGGTGATCATATCCCCCTTATGTATTTATACATGGTGATCATATCCCCCTTATGTATTTATACATGGTGATCATATCCCCCTTATGTATTTATACATGGCTATCATATCCCCTCTTATGTATTTATACATGGAGATCATATCCCCCTTATGTATTTATACATGGAGATCATATCCCCCCTTATGTATTTATACATGGCTATCATATCCCCCTTATGTATTTATACATGGCTATCATATCCCCTCTTATGTATTTATACATGGAGATCATATCCCCCCTTATGTATTTCTACATGGTTATCATATCCCCTCTTATGTATTTATACATGGTTATCATATCCCCCTTATGTATTTATACATGGTTATCATATCCCCTCTTATGTATTTATACATGGTTATCATATCCCCCTTATGTATTTATACATGGTGATCATATCCCCCTTATGTATTTATACATGGTGATCATATCCCCTCTTATGTATTTATACATGGTTATCATATCCCCCTTATGTATTTATACATGGTGATCATATCCCCTCTTATGTATTTATACATGGTGATCATATCCCCCTTATGTATTTATACATGGTGATCATATCCCCTCTTATGTATTTATACATGGCTATCATATCCCTCTTATGTATTTATACATGGTTATCATATCCCCTCTTATGTATTTATACATGGTTATCATATCCCCCTTATGTATTTATACATGGTGATCATATCCCCCTTATGTATTTATACATGGTGATCATATCCCCCTTATGTATTTATACATGGCTATCATATCCCCTCTTATGTATTTATACATGAAGATCATATCCCCCCTTATGTATTTATACATGGCTATCATATCCCCTGTTATGTATTTATACATGGTTATCATATCCCCCCTTATGTATTTATACATGGCTATCATATCCCCTCTTATGTATTTATACATGGTGATCATATCCCCCTTATGTATTTATACATGGTGATCATATCCCCCTTATGTATTTATACATGGCTATCATATCCCTCTTATGTATTTATACATGGTTATCATATCCCCCTTATGTATTTATACATGGTGATCATATCCCCTCTTATGTATTTATACATGGCTATCATATCCCTCTTATGTATTTATACATGGTTATCATATCCCCCTTATGTATTTATACATGGTGATCATATCCCCTCTTATGTATTTATACATGGCTATCATATCCCTCTTATGTATTTATACATGGTTATCATATCCCCCTTATGTATTTATACATGGTGATCATATCCCCCTTATGTATTTATACATGGTGATCATATCCCCCTTATGTATTTATACATGGTGATCATATCCCCCTTATGTATTTATACATGGCTATCATATCCCCTCTTATGTATTTATACATGGAGATCATATCCCCCTTATGTATTTATACATGGAGATCATATCCCCCCTTATGTATTTATACATGGCTATCATATCCCCCTTATGTATTTATACATGGCTATCATATCCCCTCTTATGTATTTATACATGGAGATCATATCCCCCCTTATGTATTTCTACATGGTTATCATATCCCCTCTTATGTATTTATACATGGTTATCATATCCCCCTTATGTATTTATACATGGTTATCATATCCCCTCTTATGTATTTATACATGGTTATCATATCCCCCTTATGTATTTATACATGGTGATCATATCCCCCTTATGTATTTATACATGGTGATCATATCCCCTCTTATGTATTTATACATGGCTATCATATCCCCCTTATGTATTTATACATGGTGATCATATCCCCTCTTATGTATTTATACATGGTGATCATATCCCCCTTATGTATTTATACATGGTGATCATATCCCCTCTTATGTATTTATACATGGCTATCATATCCCTCTTATGTATTTATACATGGTTATCATATCCCCCTTATGTATTTATACATGGTGATCATATCCCCCTTATGTATTTATACATGGTGATCATATCCCCCTTATGTATTTATACATGGCTATCATATCCCCTCTTATGTATTTATACATGAAGATCATATCCCCCCTTATGTATTTATACATGGCTATCATATCCCCTGTTATGTATTTATACATGGTTATCATATCCCCCCTTATGTATTTATACATGGCTATCATATCCCCTCTTATGTATTTATACATGGTGATCATATCCCCCTTATGTATTTATACATGGCTATCATATCCCCTCTTATGTATTTATACATGGTGATCATACCCCCCTTATGTATTTATACATGGTGATCATATCCCTTCTTATGTATTTATACATGGTTATCATATCCCCTCTTATGTATTTATACATGGTTATCATATCCCCTCTTATGTATTTATACATGGTTATCATATCCCCTCTTATGTATTTATACATGGTTATCATATCCCCTCTTATGTATTTATACATGGTGATCATATCCCTTCTTATGTATTTATACATGGTTATCATATCCCCTCTTATGTATTTATACATGGTTATCATATCCCCTCTTATGTATTTATACATGGTTATCATATCCCCACTTACAGTGAGGGAAAAAAGTATTTGATCCCCTGGTGATTTTGCCCACTGTCAGAAATGATCAGTCTATCATTTTAATGATCGGTTTATTTTAATAGTGGGAGACAGAATAACAACAAAAAATATCCGGAAAAACGCATTTCAAAAAAGTTATACATTGAATTGCAATTTAGTGAGTGAAATAAGTATTTTACTAGCTATGATTAAGCAACGATAATGTTTTGAAACGCGTCAGCTATCTTGCCCTTGTTTCTGCTGTTACATGAACTCTGATGATTTTTTACAATCCTCACTGTGCCCCCTCGACGATCACTTACCTTATCCCTGATGTAGAATTTCCAGTCAGACCGCGGCCATCCATTTTTCAAAAATTTTCCGGCATATAAGACGACTTTTTAACCCCTAAAAATCCTCCCAAGAGTCGGGGGTCGTCTTATACGCCGGTACCTGACCTGTACTGTAGAATCTCAGACCGCGGCCGTCCATTTTCAAAAGCCGCGCCTCCTCCTCATGCTGTTCCGTGATAGGCGGAACACTCAGCTTCCCAGCAGAGCCTCTGTTTAGTGTTCTGCCTATCACGGATGCCCTCTCATCCTCTGCCTCGGATGAGAGGGCATCTGTGATAGGCGGAACACTGAACACAGTGTCTGCTGGGAACCTAAGTGTTCCGCCTATCACGGAACAGCATGAGGAGGAGGCGCGGCTTTTGAAAATGGACGGCCGCGGTCTGACTGGAGATTCTACAGTACAGGTCAGGTATAAGGTAAGTGATCGTCGAGGGGGCACAGTGAGGCATGCGGGGTGAACAGTGAGGCATGCGGGGGGAACAGTGAGGCATGCGGGGGGGAACAGTGAGGCATGCGGGGTGAACAGTGAGGCATGCGGGGTGAACAGTGAGGCATGCAGGGGCACAGTGAGGTATGGTGAGGTATGGCTAGTCGGAAGGGGGGTCGTCTTATACGGCGAGTATATCCCAAAACCCAAATTTTATCTGGAAAATTAGGGGGTCGTCTTATACGCCCAGTCGCCTTATACGCCGGAAAATACGGTAGTTATTTGAAATAACTGTCCAAAATCCTTTTGTACATGAAAGGGCCTTTTACATTTACCTGTAATGGGCTTTCTGCTTTAGATTCTGTGCGCACTAAGTATAAAAGCATGTTTGCCATTGTCTAGAAGTGCTTTACTTACTGCACTTTATCTGCAAACTGGATTTACAGTCAGGTCCATAAATATTGGGACAACGACACAATTCTAATCTTTTTGGCTCTATACACCACCACAATGGATTTAAAATGAAACGAACAAGATTTGCTTTAACTGCAGACTGTCAGCTTTCATTTGAGGGTATTTACATCCAAATCAGGGGAACGGTGTAGGAATTACAACAGTTTGTATATGTGCCTCCCACTTTTTAAGGGATCAAAAGTAATGGGACAGATTAACAATCATAAATCAAACTTTCACTTTTTAATACTTGGTTGCAAATCCTTTGCAGTCAATTACAGCCTGAAGTCTGGAATGTGATGACATCACCAGACGCTGGGTTTCATCCCTGGTGATGCTTTGCCAGGCCTCTACTGCAACTGTTCCTGCTTGTTCTTGGGGCATTTTCCCTTCAGTTTTGTCTTCAGCAAGTGAAATGCATGCTCAATCGGATTCAGGTCAGGTGATTGACTTGGCCATTGCATAACATTCCACTTCTTTCCCTTAAAAAACTCTTTGGTTGCTTTCGCAGTATGCTTCGGGTCATTCTCCATCTGCACTGTGAAGCACCGTCCAATGAGTTCTGAAGCATTTGGCTGAATATGAGCCGATAATATTGCCTGAAACACTTCAGAATTCATCCTGGTGCTTTTGTCAGCAATCACATCATCAATAAATACAAGAGAACCAGTTCCATTGGCAGCCATACTGTCACGTACCTGGTAGGAGTCTGATATGACGAGGTCGGCCTCCCTTGTATCTCCTACCCAAGCCCCACTGAAGGTGGAACAGATGGTGGCTAGGGTCAGGAGGAACACGAGTGCCAGGGAATGTTGCTTGTAGAACCTGCGGTGGAAGTAGTAGGCTCGGTGGAAACAGCAGGACAGCAGGTGAAGAGCTGCGGTGGAAGTTAAGGAGGAACTCCAACCAGTTTGCAGGTTCAGTCTTGGTGGCTTGTCAGTACTTCCTATGGTCAGGAGACAGGAGAGCACTGGACACAGGAGAGCTGAGACCATAGAGAGCCAGCGCAGGTTTCCAGTGGCAGTGTCAGACCTGGGCAGATGATGGAAGCGGAGTCGTGGAGATAGCCGGGTTCGGTAACAGACGGGCTGCAGAGTACAAGGCATAAGCAGGAGGAAGGTCAGATGCAGGCCGGAGTCGGGTACCAGTAATCAAGCAATCAGAGTCCAGAAGCAGAACAGTAACAGGTATCAAACAGGTATAGCAGGGTTCAGAGGAACAGGACACAGCTGAAGACCAGTCAGCACTTGTGGAAAGTCAGAGCACCCTTTAAATAGGCCGTCTGGCGCCAACTGGCGTTAGGGACGCGCTCCTGCGCGTGCACGCCATTCATTGTGCATGCGCATTGGCGCACGCATATGCGCCATACGTGAACCAGCAGTTCTCTTACATTGCCCCCCCCCTTAAGGGCAGCCTCCGGATGCCCTTCAGGGCTCTTTTTTCAGGGTGTCGCTGAAAGAAGGCTTGTACCAGTCTTGGGGCATGTACATTGGAGGCTGGTTCCCAAGAATTCTCCGGGCCGTAGCCTTTCCACTTGACAAGGAACTGTGTTAGGTTGTTCCTAACTCTGCAGTCCAAAATTGTTTCTACTTCAAACTCCTCGTTACCTTTGATAAGGAGAGGAGGAGGAATTTTAGATATCCGGTCAGGAAAGGGATTTGGCACCGTCGGTTTCAACAAGGAAACGTGGAACACTGGATGAATCCTTAGATTCTTGGGCAACACCAATTCAAATGCCACTGCATTAGTCCTCCTTTTAACTGGGAAAGGGCCCAAGAATTTTGGACCAAGTTTCTTCGAAGGACAATTTAAGCTTAAATTTGCTGTAGACAGCCAGACCTTGTCACCTGGTTCCAGATTCAGGTTGCCTCTTCTTTTCCTATCGAAGAATTTCTTATTGCTTGCCTGTGTCTTAGTGATTGTATCCTGTAAGAGTTGGTTGTTGGTACTGAAGAAATTTAAACGATCCTGTACAGCAGGTACGGAAGATTCAACAGATAGCTCCGGCAAGAAAGAAGGGTGATACCCATAATTGGCAAAGAAGGGTGACTGTTTGATTGCTGAGTGAATGGAGTTGTTGTATGAGAATTCAGCAAGTGGGAGGAGTGAAAGCCAATCGTCCTGTGCAAAGGAGGAAAAACACTGCAAATACTGTTCAAGGGTCTGGTTGGTTCGTTCCGTTTAACCATTAGTTTGTGGGTGATATGCTGTGGAGAGACGGAGTTCGATGTTTAGTGCTTCACATAGAGCCCTCCAAAACCTGGAAGTAAATTGAACTCCTCGGTCGGAGATGATGCTGTCAGGGATACCGTGCAACTTAACAACTTCCTTGATGAAGGCTGAAGCAGTCTCAGTAGCCGAAGGAGTTCCTTGTAATGGTATGAAATGAGCCATCTTGGTCAGGCGATCTACAACAACAAACATTGTGGTAAAGTCCTCTGATGGGGGAAGTTCTACAATGAAGTCCATGGAGATCATACTCCATGGTTTCTTTGGTACAGGTAGAGACTCCAAAAGACCCCAAGTTCTGGCTTTGTCCGATTTATTACAAAGGCATGTGGTACAGGATTTTACGTAATTCTTACAGTCCTGCATTAAATCCGGCCACCAAAAGGTACGAGAAATTAAATCGGCTGTTTTGGAAATTCTGAAGTGCCCCGCAAGGAGGTGGTCATGACAACGTCTTAAGATAGTCTGAATCGTTCAGGGACAAAGATTTGCTCCTTATGAAAATAAAGGTCATTCTTAAGTTGAAGGGCCAAGTCCTGAGGAGGTGGTTGATCCACCACATCTGTCTTTATTTGTTACATTAGGTCGGCTTGAAGAAACAGGACGTTTTTGGCTGGAAGAATGGTATCAGGTTCCAAGGACACTACGGGACTGCTGAACATGCGGGATAAGGCATCCGGTTTGCCGTTCTTAGAGCCAG
Organism: Rana muscosa; assembly: GCA_029206835.1. Taxonomy (NCBI): domain Eukaryota; kingdom Metazoa; phylum Chordata; class Amphibia; order Anura; family Ranidae; genus Rana; species Rana muscosa. Next base: position 308,146,674 of record CM055122.1, read on the forward strand.
GGCGGTAAGTGATGTGGAACATGAAGCGAGAGAAGAACAATGCCCATCTTGCTTGCCGAGGTCTTAATCTTTTAGCTGTTCTCAGATATTCAAGATTTTTATGATCCGTGAAGATGAGGATTGGATGAGATGCTCCTTCCAAGAGATAGCGCCACTCTTCAAGCGCAGCCTTGATGGCTAGTAACTCTCTGTCTCCAACATCATAATTCCTTTCAGAAGGATTTAACTTTTTAGGGAAAAATGCTACAGGGTGAAGTAGGGATTTAGAACCCTGGCGTTGGGATAAAATGGCGCCGACTGCATTCTCAGAGGCATCTACCTCCAACACATAGGCCAAAGATGGGTCAGGATGCTTCAGGATAGAAGCTGACGTAAACAAAACTTTTAATTGTTCAAAAGCCTCTTGAGCTTCGGGGGTCCAACAGAAGGGGACCTTCTGTCTAGTCAGTTGTGTGATGGGGGTAATGATACCGGAAAAGTCCTTGATAAATTTCCTGTAGAAATTTGCAAATCCTACAAGCCTCTGAACTGCCTTCCTGACTGTAGGAGCCGGCCATTCTAGAACGGATGTGACCTTCTGTGGAACCATGGAAATGCCCTCGGCCGAGATGACGAGACCTAAAAAGTGTATGGTTTGCTTCTCAAAATCACATTTTTCAGCCTTGGCGTAAAGGCGATGTTCACGGAGCCGACTCAGTACCTTCTTCACATGAGTTCGATGGAATTCAATGGATTCAGAGAATATAAGAATATCATCTAAGTACACAATGACAAATAGATCCAGAAAGTCACGGAAGACATCATTCACTAGGTGCTAAGAGGTAGCTGGGGCGTTACAAAGTCCGAAAGGCATGACCAAGTACTCAAAGTGGCCAAAGCGTGTCCGGAAGGCCGTCTTCCATTCATCCCCTTCCCTGATTCGGACTAGATTATATGCCCCTCTTAAGTCAAGTTTGGAAAACACTCGTGCCCCTCTCAGCCTCTGGAAAAGCTCAGGAATCAGGGGAAGGGGGTATTGGTTTTTGACCGTGACTTTATTGAGGTCCCGATAGTCAACACAGGGTCTCAGGGACTTGTCCTTTTTCTCCACGAAGAATATCCCGGCACCTGCAGGTGACGTGGAGGGTCGAATGAACTGTTTTTCTAGGCTCTCGTCGATCCTACCAAACGGGATCTCGGCCCCTGGTAAAAGTTCTATGGGACAGTCCTATGGGGAGGAAGAGTGTCTGCACCCTTCTTGTTGAACACATCCTGATATTCATGGTAGGCAGCAGGAATCAACTTCAAGGTCTCTGGGTCTGGCTGTAAACTCAAGAGAGGAGTAGTATTAACCTTCCCTCCTGGAAAGCAGTGTTCTTGGCAGTAGTTGGATGAGAAGGAGACCTCTCCAGAAAGCCAGTTTATGTGTGGATTATGGGCCCTTAACCATGGGATGCCAAGAATTACAGGGAACATAGGTGACGTTATGACATCCAGCCTGAGGAGTTCATGATGGCCTGAAGCGGTTTGACAGAAAATAGGTGCAGTCTCTTGTGTAACGGGCCCAGATTTGATGCCAGAGCCGTCGGCCAGATGAACCAGAAAACTTTGCTTCTTGGCACACACAGGGAACTGATGAAAGGCAACAAATGTGGAATCAACAAAGCAACTACAGGCCCCAGAGTCTATGATGGCCGATACAGAGACTGTCTTTTCGGAGAACAGAAGCTCAACGGAAAGGGAGACATGAGAGCGATCTTTCCCAGGGAGATACATCATATGAGGCAGGTGATGACAAGGTCTGCTGGATTTTACTGGGCAAGTCCGTATAAAGTGGCCAGCCTCCCCACAATATAGGCATAATTCAGCTTGCTGCCGCCGGAGACGCTCAACAGGAGAAAGGGGGGGTCTCCGAAAACTCCTATAGCAAGCCTTATACAGTCTTTTCCCTCCGGGGGGTGCAACAATTGAAGGAGCGGATATGTCAGAACTGGAAACCACAGAAAGACTTCCCTTAAGTTTTTCAGACTGTCTCTCCCGTAAGCGCCGATCAATCTGGATGGTTAGGGTGATCAGGTCCTCTAAGGATGTGGGCACTCCCACTCTGGCAAGCTCATCTTTCAAGGTCTCAGAAAGTCCCAGGCGAAACTGGTGACGAAGGGCAGACTGATTCCACAGGGTATCAGCACTCAGAACGCGGAAATCGGTCACATAGTCCTCCACTGGCCTTGTGCCTTGTTGTAACTTGCCAAGCTTGGATTCAGCAGTCTGGCGGAAGAAAGAGTCGGCATATAGCTGAGCCATGGCTGAGAAAAATGAGTCAGTGGTTGCCAGAACGGGGTCATGTTGCTCCCGGAGATGGTGGGCCCAGAAAAGTGGTTCGTTTAATAACAAAGTGATGATGAACCCCACCTTGGTGTCTTCGGAAGCAAAGGTTCGGGGTAACAGGGAGAAATATAGCTCACAAGAGTTCTGAAAGGTGCAGAATTTTCCACGGTCCCCGGAGAACCGTTCGGGTAGAGGCACCTTGGGCTCCGGATTGGGAGTGGCCTCACGGAACAATCTGAAGTCTGTTTGAACAGAAGAGTCAGTGACTGAGGAAGATGCATAAACTGGTGCAACATTCATCTCGCTTGAGAGTCGCTCTTTCATGCGACTAAGGTCTTTCTGTAGATTCTGCATGGTATATGTTAGTGCAGAAACTGAACTGGAAATGTCCACTGGTGGGGAGACCTCCCTTTCAGACTCCATCCCTGGCTGACTGGTACTGTCACGTACCTGGTAGGAGTCTGATATGACGAGGTCGGCCTCCCTTGTATCTCCTACCCAAGCCCCACTGAAGGTGGAACAGATGGTGGCTAGGGTCAGGAGGAACACGAGTGCCAGGGAATGTTGCTTGTAGAACCTGCGGTGGAAGTAGTAGGCTCGGTGGAAACAGCAGGACAGCAGGTGAAGAGCTGCAGTGAAAGTTAAGGAGGAACTCCAACCAGTTTGCAGGTTCAGGCTTGGTGGCTTGTCAGTACTTCCTATGGTCAGGAGACAGGAGAGCACTGGACACAGGAGAGCTGAGACCATAGAGAGCCAGCGCAGGTTTCCAGTGGCAGTGTCAGACCTGGGCAAATGATGGAAGCGGAGTCGTGGAGATAGCCGGGTTCGGTAACAGGCGGGCTGCAGAGTACAAGGCATAAGCAGGAGGAAGGTCAGATGCAGGCCGGAGTCGGGTACCAGTAATCAACCAATCAGAGTCCAGAAGCAGAGTCAGAGGAAGCCGGGATCAGTAACAGGTATCAAACAGGTATAACAGGGTTCAGAGGAACAGGACACAGCTGAAGACCAGTCAGCACTTGTGGAAAGTCAGAGCACCCTTTAAATAGGCCGTCTGGCGCCAACTGGCGTTAGGGACGCGCTCCTGCGCGTGCACGCTGTTCATTGCGCACGCGCATGCGCATTGGCGCACGTATATGCGCCATACGTGAACCAGCAGTTCTCTTACACATACATGCCATGACACTGCCACCACCATGCTTCACTGATGAGGTGGTATGCTTTGGACCATGAGCAGTTCCTTTCCTTCTCCATACTCTTCTCTTCCCATCACTCTGGTACAAGTTGATATTGGTCTCATCTGTCCATAGGATGTTGTTCCAGAACTGTGAAGGCTTTTTTAGATGTTGTTTGGCAAACTCTAATCTGGCCTTCCTGTTTTTGAGGCTCACCAATGGTTTACATCTTGTGGTGAACCCTCTGTATTCATTCTGGTGAAGTCTTCTCTTGATTGGTGACTTTGACACACATACACCTACCTCCTGGAGAGTGTTCTTCATCTGGCCAACTGTTGTGAAGGGTGTTTTCTTCACCAGGGAAAGAATTCTTCGGTCATCCACCACAGTTGTTTTCCATGGTCTTCCGGGTCTTTTGGTGTTGCTGAACTCACCGGTGCGTTCTTTCTTTTTAAGGATGTTCCAAACAGTTGATTTGGCCACACCTAATGTTTTTGCTATCTCTCTGATGGGTTTGTTTTGTTTTTTCAGCCTAATGATGGCTTGCTTCACTGATAGTGACAGCTCTTTGGATCTCATATTGAGAGTTGACAGCAACAGATTACAAATGCAAATAGCACACTTGAAATGAACTCTGGACTTTTTATCTGCTCCTTGTAAATGGGATAATGAGGGAATAACACACACCTGACCATGGAACAGCTGAGCAGCCAATTGTCCCATTACTTTTGGTCCCTATAAAAGTGGGAGGCACATATACAAACTGTTGTAATTCCTACACCGTTCACCGGATTTGGATGTAAATACCCTCAAATTAAAGCTGAAAGCCTGCAGTTAAAGCACATCTTGTTCGTTTAATGTCAAAGCCATTGTGGTGGTGTATAGAGCCAAAAGGATTAGAATTGTGTCGATGTCCCAATATTTATGGACCTGACTGTATGTCAAAGTCAGACATCAATTCTGCTAGCAAGACAAATGCCGGGTGTTCCAGAACACGCAATTTGTCAGATTCAGTAACGGAACATCAGAACACCGCGACGCCCATCTTGGTGCACCCTATACTCAGCCTCAGTAAGCCTGCAGTCTGAAGGCGGCAGAGGACATCTTGTTACACCCAGCCCATATAGTGAACTTTCACTATATGGGCTGGGTGTAACAAGATGTCCACTGCCGCCTTCTGACTTCAGGCTTACTGCGGCCGAGGGCAGGGTGTACCAAGATGGGCGTTGCGGGGTTCTGACGGATAGTCACTTCCATTACCGAATCTGACTGGTCGCCGGTTCTGATGGAACACCAGGCATTTGTTTTGGTAAAATAGCGGCTACGCCTTTGCCCTGGCCAGCTTACCTGCCAGCGTGTTGTTGACTCCCTCTGCCTTCTCTCCGGCCACTGACTTCTGAAAATGATGCCTCTTCGTTCCTGGAGGTATTGGATCAAGCATTGGAGCATTTGCACGAGTACAAGTACTTGTGCAGATGCTCAGAATCGGCACAGATACTAGTATCGGGGTCGGTGCAACCCTACTAACCACTGGCGGAGCGTCCATTAGGGGCACATGGGCACCGCCGCCTCTCTCCTTGCACCGCTCTATCACCATAAATAGGTTTATGCATTGCATGAATCTATCTATCTATGGTCGCCGCTGACACCCCCTATTCAGGTGTCCGACCCCTTTTCGGAGCGCCGGGCACCTGAATTACAGTGGCGGGGGTGTTTTTTGGAAGCACCTGATTAGAGCCATAGGCTCTAATAAGCGCCCAAAAAGGTGAACAGCGGGCGCCATGCTGTGCGTTTGTTGTTCACTCAGCGTTGTGTTAGCAAAGCGAAGGAATTCGCTTTGCTAACACTGAACCCCCTCTCAGCCAATCAGGTGCTCGTGTCTGTTACCTGTCACCTGATTGGCTGAAACGTCAGGCGCTGTGATTGAACGCCTGATAGAGAGGACGTAAGAAGACATGGAGGTCGTGCAGGACACCGCCGCTGACCCGCTGCGAGACAGGCAAGTGCCGGCCAGCATTTGATGGGGCACAGTAGCGGCAATTGATGAGCACACTGGCAGCATTTGATGGGGCACAGTAGCGGCAATTGATGGGCACACTGGCAGCCTTTGATGGGGCACAGTAGCGGCAATTGATGGGTACACTGGCAGCAATTGATGGGCACACTGGCAGCTATTGATGGGTACAGTAGCTGCGTTTTAAGGCACAGTGGCGGCAATTTATGGGTACAGTGGCTGCGTTTGATGGCACAGTGGCTGCGCTTCATGGGCACAGTCGCTGCATTTGATGGCACAATGGCTGCGTTTGATGGGCACAGTGGCTGCGTTTGGCACAGTAGCGGCAATTTATGGGTACAGTGGCTGCGTTTGATGGCACAGTGGCTGCATTTGATGGTACAGTGGCTGCGTTTGATGGGCACAGTGGCTGCGTTTTATGAGTACAGTGGCTGTGTTTTATGGGTAGAGTGGCTGCGTTTTATGGCACAGTGGCGGTAATTGATGGGCACAGTGGCTGCGTTTGATGGCACAGTGTCTGCGTTTGGCACAGTGGCTGTATTTGATGGCGCAGTGGCTGCGTTTGACACAGTAGCTGCAATTTGTTTGATGGCACAGTGGCGGCAATTGATGGGCACAGTAGCTGCGTTTGGCACAGTGGCTGCATTTGATGGCACAGTGGCTGCGTTTGGCACAGTAGCGGCAATTTATGGGTACAGTGGCTGCGTTTGATGGGCACAGTGGCTGCAATTGATGTTTTTTTTGTTTTTTTTAGTTTGTTTGCGTCCCCCCCAAAAAAAATTGAGCACCAGTCGCCATTGCTACTAATAATACTAATAGTGGACCTCCTTCCAGTACACCAATTAAAGAACAAGCAAGAAGGTCCTCATAAGCCTTTTTCAGTCCAAATGGCCGACAGTAGAAACCAATCGGCCGCATGTAGTCTCAGGCCACATTCCATGTTTTTGTGGAGCAATTATCTATATTAGATTTCAGTATCTATCACATGAAGACAATTTGTATTTGATCACATTGCTCCCTTACATGTACAATGTAAGTGTATCAGCCGGAGTGACGTAAGAGGAAGTAAATCATCTGAACACATCTTGCAGTTATTAAGCGCTATTGAAGCCAAACAATAATTTAGTGTGCGGACATAATGAGAAATGTCACGTTGGAAGTTAACATATTATCACAATAAAACTGAGCTGGTGATGCAGTGCAGAGGAATCCTGATTGTTTTTCCAGTCGCCGAGATGTTAAACATAACATGTATTGTTTTACAAACATTTTAAAATGTCTCCATTAGTAACTCAATAAGTTTCATAAGTTGCTTAAAGGGGGGTTCCACCCGCAATTTTTTTTTTTTTTTTAAAGACAGCAGCTACAAACACTGTAGCTGCTGACTTTTAATAAGGACACTTACCTGTCCTACTCGCCCGCGATGTCGGCCCCCGCCGAGGCCGATCCCTTGATCCTGGCAGCTCCCGGCGCCGCCATCCTCAGTAAGGGAAACAGGCAGTGAAGCTGTGCGGCTTCACTAACCCGTTTCCTACTGCGCATGCGCGAGCAGCGCGGCGCTTTGTGAATGGGCCGGCTGCTCTCTGGGATACACACAGTTCCCAGAACGCAGCGCGCCCCATTCACAAGAAGACACCGAGTGTAGGACGAGGAAGAAGATCCACCGCGGAGGATGAAGAGGAAGATTAGGGACTTCCACATAGCAACCGCTATTTCTGGTAAGTAAACATTTATTTATTTTTTTTCATTTTTTTATATTAGTAGATTTTTGTTGAAACATTTTTTTTCAGGGTGGAACTCCACTTTAATGTGCACCTGATCTGAAGTCCTATTTCCTCCCACTTAGTCCCTGGGATTACATTAGTATATTCGTTTTGTTATTTATAGTAGTCAAATTTCTTTTAACTCCTTAAAATGGACTTGTATTCCATTTAGCTTAAAGCATTACTAAACTCCCGAAAATACCTCCACCTTCCAGCGATGAAGCAGTTACATCCCTTACCAGCCACTGTCATCTTCATTCCGGGCTACTTCCAGATGCCAGGTTTCCAGTCTCTTGACTGGCCAGTGGGTGATGATGTCACCTCACGCAAGTGCACAGGAGTCAGCCATTGTGGCATAGCTTGAAGTGATATTAACATGTTATACTTATGTAGCACCCTGGTGTTTAGGCAGGGTGGCTATTGGCTAAAAAACTTAGATCGCCAGGTGGTAGTTATCCTGGCTGATTGCTAGGAGATCTACTGATTCCTCTCTAACTCTGGATTGCTGCACCTTTTCTCTTCTGTCACTAGGTGGCATTTTCTGGTGGCATTAGAATGACAAAGGTGTAGCAAGGTCGGATTATGAATGGATGGGGAGTCTCAGCCAATTGGCAGGGGTTTCTTTGGTCCCTTGGCCTGCTGGGAGAGCCTATTTATTTGGCTGGAGTCAAGTGATCAGGGGTTCTGTGCCACTTGGACGGCTGTCTGGGTGGACGTGTGCTATGTCACCCGGGTTGCTAGGCCGGAAGCCTGAGGCCTATCCCGGGGGCGCCTGGCTGCTAGGTTTTTTGGAGTGCGGCTGTCTATATCATCATTTTCTTTTCTTACTGGCTGCTAGGCTGCCTGAGGCCTATCCAGGAGCAAGAGAAGCAGCGTAGGGTTAAACCTGCAGGATTGGAGTCCGACCGAGAGTAAAGGTTCAGCCAAAAGGGGAACCAGTTGTGGTCGGAGGTAGAGGGGAAGCTGTCACCACTAAGGGACCATCCACCTTGTTACCGGAGACTACTGTAAGTAAGCTGGAGCCAGTACCAGAGCAGTCTTCTCACCAACCGGGGACGGTGAAGAAGAGGGAAAGCTTCAGCAGGTGCCAAGCCAGGGACCCAGCAGGATAGCGGGGGTGACGCTTGAGAAATATACAGCGGGCCAGCTGTAGAAGAGCTCAGGAGATTCAGTGGCCACTAAATCTGGAAGTCTTATGAGAGACCGGGAGCTCAGTGAGTGAAGAGCTTCAGTAAGAGACTGAAAAGAAGAGAACTATTCTGTGTTGCCAATAGTTATGTATAACCACCGTTAGTGACTGACAAAAGATTTGTTCCCATAGGAGACAGCGGTCCTACCTATACAGAAGTGGTATCCGGCTGGAGGACTTCAACTGTATAGCTGTCTACCTCTAGAGTATCATTGCATCTACTTAAAGCGGATGTTCACCCAGAAAACATTTTTACATTAAAAATCCTTTAAAAAAAAAGACAAAAATTAATAGAAAAAAAAAACATGTTTATACTCACCCGAAATGCCCGTTGCTATGCGGAAGTCCTCTAATGTGCCTCTTCTCATCCGCGGTGGATGTCCTTCCGCTTCCTCTTCTTGTGAATGGGGCGCGCTGCCTTCTGGGAACTGTGTGTATCCCAGGAGGCAAGCCGCCCATTCACAAAGCGCCGTGTGAGTGGCGCATGCGCAGTAGGAAACGGGCAGTGAAGCCGTAAGGCTTCACTGCCTGTTTCCCTTAGTCAGGATGGAGGAGCCGGGGACCTGCCAGCAGCGATCAGATCGCCGTCGGGGGACCGACATTGCGGGCGATTAGGACAGGTAAGTGTCCTTATTAAAAGTCAGCAGCTACACTGTTAGTAGCTGCTGATTTAAGAAAAAAAAATCGCGGGTGGACCTCCACTTTAAGTGTGTCCTGGCCCTAAAACGCTCTCCAACAGTTCTTGTTTAGAGACAATAAATCTCTTGTTCGCATTCAAAAAGTGTCTGGCACCCATCACTCCATCTTGCATTACACCCACCATACCTTGTAACCCACTCTACAAAGAAGGATGTCAGCTCTCCCTAACTCTTGAGGTCACTATTAGGCCTCAAGGGGCCCAGGACCTCACTACACTTACCTGCTCTGTGCAGTGGTTTTGCACAGAGCAGTCCCAATCCTCCTCTACTTGGGTCTCCCGTCAGTGCTCCTGGCCCCTCCCTCCTGCCAAGTGCCCCCAGAGCAAACGACTTTCTATAGGGGCAGCCGAGCAGGCTGGCTCCGCTGCACTTCGTGTCCATTCACACACAGAGCTAAGGCTTAGCCCTCGTCTCTCTTCTCACTGGCTGTGATTGACAGCCAATGGCTCCCGCTGTTGTCTCAGCCAATGAGTAGGGAGAGTCCCCGGAGAACAGAGGCACTTATGTACATCACTGGATCGCGATGGGGCTCAGGTAATTATTTGGGAGGATGCTGCACAGAGGTTTTTTTACCTTCATGCAAAGAATCCATTTGTGAGGTCAGGCACTGACGTTGGACGAGAAGGCATGGCTCGCAGTCTCCGCTCAAATTTACCCCAAAGGTGTTTGACATGGATGAGTGAGTTTGGGGTGGAGGAACTTGACTGGTCTGCATATAGTCCTGACCTCAACCTGATAGAACACCCTTAAACCACTTCAATTTTCACCCCCTTCCTGCCCAGACCAATTTTTAGTTTTCAGCGCTGTCGCAGTTTGAATGACAATTGCGCGGTCATGCAACACTGTACCCAAATAAAATCTTTATGTTTTTTTCCCCACAAATAGAGCTTTCTTGTGGTGGTATTTGATCACCTCTGCGGTTTTTATTTTTTGCGCTATAAACAAAAGAGCGACAATTTTGAAAAAAACACATTATTTTTTACTTTTTGATTTAATAAATATAAATTTTAATTTTTTTTAAACTATTTTTCAAAAATCTCAATAATCGTATATTGATTGGTTTGCGCAAAAGTTATAGCGTCTACAATATAGGGGATAGATTTATGGCATTTTTTAATTTTTTTACTAGTAAAGGTGGCAATCTGCGATTTTTATTGTGACCGTGACATTGCGGCGGACATATCGGACACTTTTGACACGTTTTTGGGACCATTGACATTTATACAGCGATTAGTGCTATAAAACTGCACTGATTACTGTGTAAATGTGACTGGCAGGGAAAGGGTTAACACTAGGGGGCGATCAAGGGGTTAAATATGTTCCCTAGGGAGTGATTCTAACTGTAGAGGGCGGGGACTCACAAGGGGAGGAGACCGATCGGTGTTCCTCTGTACTGGGAACACACAACGGTCTCCTCTCACCTGACAGGACGTGAATCTGTGTGTTTACACACTCAGATCCACGGTCCTGCTGTGATCGCGGGTGCCCGGCGTACATTGCGGCCGCCTGGCACTTGCACAGGGTCCCGAGCGATGCGGCAGCGCGCGCCCCCTAGACGGCTGGGAAGCCCAGGACGTCATATGACATCCACCCGGAGGGAGAGAAGGTTCCTGCCGACGTCATTTTACAATGGCTGGGTAAGGAAGTGGTTTAAGATGAATTAGAGTGGAGACTGCGAGCCAGGCCTTCTCATTTAACATTAGTGCCGCCTGACCTCACAAATGCACTTCTGGAAGAATGGTCAAACATTCCCATAGACACACTCCTAAACCTTGTGGACGGCCTTCCCAGAAGAGTTGAAGCTGTTATAGCTGCAAAGGGTGGGCCAACGCAATATTGAACCCTACAGACTAATGCCGTGTACACCAGTGGCGTACTAAGTAGGGGGCGGGGGGGGGGCGTGCCGCACGGGTGCCACTCACTGGGGGGGGTGTCAGGCCGGCACCCCCCCCTCCGCGACTGAAGAGGACTTAGCCACACACTGGGGGGGGTGTCAGGCCGGCGCCCCCCCTCCGCTCCCGAAGAGGACGGGCGGCATGGCGCGGTGACAGGTAGGCAGAGGGGGGGTGGGGGGTACGAGCCGCACCCGAGTGATACCCGTCGGGACACGGCCGCAACGATCCCCTTCCCTCGTGGCCGCGCCTCTGATAAGTCTCGGCTGTGACTGTCTCACAGTCACAGCCGAGCAGAGTGAACGAAGCCGCCTCCCCTCCTCTGTGTAGTCTGTCAAGTGCATGAGGCGTGCTGATCAATACGGGTCTGAAGGGGGGGTTCTGTATTGTAGGGGGGTGTCTTTACTATTGGGGGGAGGTTCTGTATTGTAGGGGGGTGTCTGCAATATTGGGGGGGGGTTCTGTATTGTAGGGGGTGTCTGCACCATTGTGGGAGGGAGGGTTCTGTATTGTAGGGGGGGTGTCCGCACTATTGTAAGGGGGGGTGTCTGCACTATTGTAGGGGGGGTTCTGTATTGGGGGGTGTCTGCACTATTGTAGGAGGGGTTCTGTATTGTAGGGGGGGTTCTATATTGTAGGGGGGTCTGTATTGTAGTGGAGGGGAGTCTGCACTGTAGGGGGAGGGGTCTGCACTGTAGGGGGTCTGTGTAACATGCAGGGGGTCCAGAACTGTTAGGGGGTGTCTGTGTAACATACAGGTGTCTAGAGCTGTGGGGGGCTGTGTAATGTAAAGAGGTCCAGAGGTACAAGGGCTGTGTAAAAGGGGTCCAGAGGTGCAGTCTAATGTAAAGGAGTGCAGTCTAATGTAAAGGGGTCCAGAGGTGCAGTGTAATGTAAAGGGGTCCAGAGATGCAGGGTGCTGTGTAATGTAAAGGGGTCCAGTGATGCAGGGTGCTGTGTAATGGAAAGGGGTCCAGTGGTGCAGGGTGCTGTGTAATGTAAAGGGGTCCAGTGGTGCAGGGTGCTGTGTAATGTAAAGGGGTCTAGTGATGCAAGGTGCTGTGTAATGTAAAGGGGTACAGTGGTGCAGGGTGCTGTGTAATGTAAAGGGGTTCAGTGGTGCAGGGTGCTGTGTAATGTAAAGGGGTCCAGTGGTGCAGGGTGCTGTGTAATGTAAAGGGGTCTAGTGATGCAAGGTGCTGTGTAATGTAAAGGGGTCCAGTGGTGCAGGGTGCTGTGTAATGTAAAGGGGTTCAGTGGTGCAGGGTGCTGTGTAATGTAAAGGGGTCCAGAGGTGCAGTCTAATGTAAAGAGGTGCAGTGTAATATAAAGGGGCCCAGAGGTGCAGTGTAATGTAAAGGGGTCCAGAGGTGCAGGGTGCTGTGTAATGTAAAGGGGTCCAGAGGTGCAGGGTGCTGTGTAATGTAAAGGGGTCCAGTGGTGCAGGGTGCTGTGTAATGTAAAGGGGTCCAGTGGTGCAGGGTGCTGTGTAATGTAAAGGGGTCTAGTTATGCAGGGTGCTGTGTAATGTAAAGGGGCCCAGAGCTGTGGGGTGCTGTGTAATGTAAAGGGGTCCAGAGGTGCAGGGTGCTGTGTAAAGTAAAGAGGTCCAGAGTTGCAGTCTAATGTTAAGGGGTGCTGTGTAATGTAAAAGGGGTCCAGTGATGCAGGGTGTTGTGTAATGTAAAGGGGTCCAGTGAAGCAGGGTGCTGTGTAATGTAAAGGGGTCCAGTGGTGCAGGGTGCTGTGTAATGTAAAGGGGTCCAGAGATGCAGGGTGCTGTGTAATGTAAAGGGGTCCAGTGGTGCAGGGTGTTGTGTAATGTAAAGGGGTCCAGTGAAGAAGGGTGCTGTGTAATGTAAAGGGGTCCAGTGGTGCAGGGTGATGTGTAATGTAAAGGGGTCCAGAGATGCAGGGTGCTGTGTAATGTAAAGGGGTGCAGGGTGCTGTGTAATGTAAAGGGGTCCAGAGCTGTGGGGTGCTGTGTAATGTAAAGGGGTCCAGAGATGCAGGGTGCTGTGTAATGTAAAGGGGTCCAGTGGTGTGGGGTGCTGTGTAATGTAAAGGGGTCTAGTGATGCAGGGTGCTGTGTAATGTAAAAGGGTGCAAGGTGCTGTGTAATGTAAAGGGGTCCAGTGGTTCAGGGTGCTGTGTAATGTAAAGGGGCCCAGAGCTGTGGGGTGCTGTGTAATTTAAAGGGGTCCAGAGCTGTGGGGTGCTGTGTAATGTAAAGGGGTCCAGAGGTGCATGGTGCTGTGTAATGTAAAGGGGTCCAGAGGTGCAGTCTAATGTAAAGGGGTGCTGTGTAATGTTAAAGGGGTCCAGTTATGCTGGGTGCTGTGTAATGTAAAGGGGTCCAGAGGTGCAGGGTGCTGTGTAATGTAAAGGGGTGCAAGGTGCTGTGTAATGTAAAGGGGTCCAGTGGTGCAGGGTGCTGTGTAATGTAAAGGGGTCCAGAGCTGTGGGGTGCTGTGTAATGTAAAGGGGTCCAGTGGTGCAGGGTGCTGTGTAATGTAAAGGGGTGCAAGGTGCTGTGTAATGTAAAGGGGTCCAGTGGTGCAGGGTGCTGTGTAATGTAAAGGGGTGCAAGGTGCTGTGTAATGTAAAGGGGTCCAGAGGTGCAGGGTGCTGTGTAATGTAAAGGGGTGCAAGGTGCTGTGTAATGTAAAGGGGTCCAGTGGTGCAGGGTGCTGTGTAATGTAAAGGGGTCCAGAGCTGTGGGGTGCTGTGTAATGTAAAGGGGTCCAGTGGTGCAGGGTGCTGTGTAATGTAAAGGGGTCCAGGGGTGCAGTTGTGGAGAGGGGGTACACAGTAGTGACAAAGATATTGAAGGATGCAGGGGGCACAGTGGGGTGTTTTTACATTTTACCGTGGGGGGGGGGTGCCAGATATTCGATCCGCCCCGGGTGGCAAATGCTCTAGGTACGCCCCTGGCGTACACACGACCGTTTTTAATGTCATTGAAAAAAACAACGTTTTTCTCGACGTGATTCTTCTCAAGCCTGCCTTGCCTACACACTATCATGACAAAAAATGCTTGAACAAAGCGCGGTGACATACGAAATGTACAACGGCACTATAAAGGGGAAGTTCCATTCGGATGGCGCCACCCTTTGGGCTGCTTTTGCTGATCCTCGTGTTAGTAAAGTTTGGTGAGAGACGATTTGCGCTTTTCAGCCTTGTGCTCTTCAGTCCGTTACAGCGTGACGAATGTGCTATCTCCATTACGAACGCTAGTTTTACCAGAACGAGCGCTGCCGTCTCATCACTTGCTTCTGAGCATGCGCGTTTTTTTTTACGTCGTTAAAGCCTACACACGGCCGTTTTTCATGACGAGAAAAACGACGACGTGAAAAAACGACGAGAAAAATTAGAGCATGTTCCAAATTTTTCATGGCCATTTTTCACGTCGAGAAAAATGCTCTGAAGCCCCACACACGATCGTTTTTAATGACCAAATTAAAAAATGGCATTTTTCTCGTCATGAAAAACGGTCGTGTGTACGCGGCATAAGACTGGGATGTCATTAAAGTTCACGTCGGTGTCCCAATACTTTTGATAATATTGTGCATCTACCATAAACAAACTGTAGAGGAATGATCAACAGAGCTTGTTACAATCCTTGTATTACAAATAGCCGGCCATTTTTTCCCATACTAAGCTGTGAGTTTGTGAATGGAGAGCTCTCGTTCATTAATCTGAGCCTGTGTAAACTATACACAGCGCTGCGAGATCCAATCCCCCACCCGAGAAAAAAATAACAATTATTCTCTGAATGATTAATAGTTTCAGGTCTGTGGCTTCAGGTTACATAGACTGTGTATTGGGGCTGCAGATCCAGGCAAGGCTGGCTGTCAGGGTAATTGTCTGTATCTGATCCCTGGACTATGTTAGCGACACGTTTTTTCGCTGGAATTTACGCAGAAGGTATTAATGTCATATTCAGATATCCGGGTATCACAGCTGCACGCCTGCAGGATATCTGCCTTGTCTCGGCTCTGTCACCGCTCCGCAGATCCCCGGTGTATTCAGCTTGTTTGTTAGAGCTGTGTCCTTCATATAAGCAGGATTGTTGGGTAAGTCCAAGAGTGACAAAGATCCCTTACCCCCATTGCAGTGGCCCTTCACCTACCTGACTGCGGCAAACTAGAGCTGATTAGTTGTTGTCAATTTTCACGAAATTATTGTTTATTACAGGTTATAAACTATGTAACTATATAGGCAGTAGTGTATTTAGGTTTTGTGCTGCCCTAGGCCTGACTAAACTCGTGCACCCCCTAATTTAATTAGGACCCACCCCTTCCTGTCAAGGCCACACCCTTTCTGTTTAAGACCCACCCTGAAACTTTTGAGTGGGGACACCAGTTCTTAGGGCGGGGGGTGGGCATTGGCTTCCCTTAGTTTGCATAGATTTCCTCTCACTTCCTGTTTGGCTATGGGGCAGGAAGTGAAGGGAAATCTCTGCAATGGGACAGGGATGGTAAGAAATAAACTGACAGGGGCTATAACCCTCCCTTACTCTATCCAAAATGAAAAAAAAAATAAAAAATGTTGCCTATAGTTCTACTTTAAGCACAAATTTCTGATAATTTTATGGAGAGGACTAAGAAGATATAACCATGCCAATGGCGCAGCAGAAAACATATAGCACAGTAAGGAAGGTTTGTGGTCCAGGATGATAGGACATTCAAAATTAGAAGCAGCTTGCGTTACACTAACAGTGTAGCGCAAGCCGGCGGGGACTCTTTCCGTGCTGCCCCCCTGCAAAGTGCTGCCCTAGGCCTGGGCCTTGTTGGCCTAGGCCAGGATACAGCGTTGTATAGGGTGACCACATTTCCAAACTACCATTCAGGGACACCCTCCCTTCCCAAAAATCAGCTTGTGCTGTAACGAATCACAGCACAGTGATTGGACACAAGAGGCGGGATTTCTGATTTTTCCAATCACAAGCAGGGGGCGGGGATTGTGCTCCTCCAGGCATTCCAGGCCAGGACAAGTACTGTCAGTAAGTAAAGCGGTGATGTGGTGGCCTTTTTTGGGGGCATCAGATTGTCTGTGTCTGTTTCATTCCGGGACACTGTATTGTCCTGGAATGAATGTGCCCGGGACAGACCTGCAAAATGCGGGACTGTCCCGGGCAATCCTCGGCTGACCTCGGCAAACCTGGGAAAGACTTCGTACCCGAGATTTGCCGAGGTCAGCAGAGCTGTCCTCGGGTCTTTCTGTGCATTTCCGAACGGCGCTCATCGGCGATGTTCGGCTCAGCTCCGGCACCCCCCACCTCAGGCCAAACGTGGTACTGCACACCGCTTTGGCCTGAATCCTGCTCGTTTTGCGAGACAACACTCGCAAACCGAGTCACGATTTTTAAAAATACAGTGCGAAATGCTGGTTAACCGCGTTACTCACAATTACTCGCAATCCGAGGTTCCACTGTATATTGTATTATCACTGTATTAATGTTAGTCAGTTTCTCCCATCATCAGTTAGTGTCAGATTGTCCGCCGCACTATCGCAGCCCCCTTAGTCAAAAGACTAAGACTGAAACTAAATTGAAGTTTGACATCAAAATGAACACTGGTCTGTAGTGCATGTTCATATAACATAAATAATAACATATTAGATTTTTCACTCCAGCAGTATATAATGAGTTTGGAAATTGTAGAGAAATGCTTATGTAGCGCACAAAGCCCTGTCTTTACCTGCATTTAATTAGGCTCCTCGCAGGCAGAGAGAGGCACACCGCACCACAAGCCCGTACCCTCCTGTGTGAGGAGGTTGAGCGCTGTTATTTTTCGGGCCTGCCTGCGGCTGGAGTTGAATCCTCCCGAGGATGCTTCTCACCTCTACCTTGAATAGATGCAAGTCTTTATTTTTCCCCAGTAATATAACTGTCCACACCAACTGAAAGTCCAACTTCTATATTTATTTCACACTGGATAACAAATAGTCTCTTTAACAGCAGACAGGTTGGAACAAGACACAGGACAGCTTAGGTGGGAGGAGGTCCAGGCACAAACTCAAATGATTTCTTCAGACTGTTCAGGTTTCACAAACAGTTTTGGCGCACGATCTCTGCCACAGACCGTGAGGTTGGTCTCTGCCACAGACCTGGTGAATAAAAGTCACTGCCACTGACTTGAAGCGAGTATGGTCACTGCCACTGACCTGAAGAACTACCTTCTCAAACTATTTGGCTCATGTCAAGGAGAAAACCATCCCTCCGGAGAGTTACCAGAGGTCCTCACCGTCACCACGACTCTGCGCTGGGTCTTCGGAAGGGATTACCTCCCTGGCCTCCTCATCTCAGATACGGGTCCCCTCGCAAGGCGGCACCCTGGGAGCTCTTGATCCCTAGCGGACCCAAGCCGAAGGATGCTGGGCCCCCGGCCTTCAAAATAGTACCTCACCCCAGACTGAAGGTGTCTGGGATGGAACAGGAACTCCACCTCCGGGCCTAGGGCACCTGGAGATAACCCGCAACACACCCGGGCTGAAGGTGCCTGGGCGTGGATGAAGCCCACACACCCAGGCCGAAGGTGCCTGGGCGTGGACGAAGAAAAACCTCCATGGAAGTTTGAAGTGGAACACCATCTCCCATGAACAGAAATGGTCCATTAACCCTAATAATCAGTGTGTCTGAGCCTAATTACCACTTAGACACTTCCCCTAAATTTAACACCCCGCTACACACCCCCCCACTAAATTGATACTGGTCCCTAGTGTCTGGAACAAACCCATGCCTCTCAAACCTGAGTCAGCACAGGCCCAATCCAGAGACTGAACTACAAAAAAAGGACAATTTAAAAAAAACTGCCTGTTTGTGCCGGAACCTAACATGGGGAAAGGAGGTGAGACATAGAAGGGAAAGAAGAAATCACACACGTGCACATTAAAACATTAAATGTTACATAAAATACTTTCAATAGTTATTTACATTTCCCTCCCCGCCTGCAATAACTAAGATCCACCCCATACTCAGTAGTCTTGCTTGGCGTCCGCCTGCAGGGGAAGAAAAAAAACATACACATCTAAAATGACATAAGTTGGAATGAACAGATTCTCCCAGAGAGGAGAATTCCTTCCTTCCAAAAAGTAACTGCATCATCACTAGCAATGTAATCGTTGCACAACACCGCCACCTAGTGGTAGTGCTGTAGTTAAGACACTGATGTTGGCCAATTCTCTTCTTCTTGACTGTGGCCCTGAACTATCTACAACCCCAAAGTCCTTGTATCTTTGTGGTAGGGAGAGAGGGGAGAACAAAAAAAACAACAGCTCCTGCTCCTCCAATGAGTAGAATACCCCTTTTGCTAGGGCAAAGTCCCTGGGTTTTAAAGAGTGCACTCCAAAAAAAACACAAAGCAAAAACAAGAGTCTTGTCTCTTAAAGGTAATAGTGTGGGTCAGGCAACACCAGCGGCTTCCAATGCTTGTCAAAGGTATCAATGTGGTACTCAACATTGTCTTTGTCCTTCCTGCAAATAAGTACCTTCTCCGCATAAATGTGCCGACCCAACATCCAGGCAGCCTTACAGTCTTTGTATCTCTGGGTAGCTGCAGGTGAACATGAAAAGTATCTTCGGGCCTGGGGTACTCTAATGTGTGTCCATATAAAGTCCGCATACCACCGGTGTCTGCAGGCCTCCACTTCAAATAAAAGCTCTTTGGGCAGGTACGGGTACTCCCACCCATACTCGCTGGCAACTATATACACATGTACACACACATCTGTGTTTGAGCTTTGGGTTGAAAACCCTAATGCAATAAGCTGTGCACTCCTATGGCAGCCCCATTATAAGTCGCTGATCGCTGCCATTAGTAGTTTACATTTTTCTAATAAAAATTCCAGTATACAGTGCATCCCATAGTTTGTAGGCGATATTACTGTCACACAAACCAATCAAGAAACACTTTTGGGGATTTTTTTTTATTAAAGACATGTATCAGAATACATTTTGGCCAAAGCTTATGAAGAAATTTCATTTTTTTTTATTGGATATGTTTTATAGCAGAAAGTTAAAAAAAAATAAAAATTGTTTTTTTTTTTTCATTTATATTGCAAAAAATAAAAAAAACAGTATTGATAAAATACCACCAAAATAAAGCTCTATTTGAGTGAAAAAAAATATATAAATTTAGTTTGAGTACAGCGTTGCATGACCGTGCAATTACCCATTAAACTAACGCAATGCCGAATAGCAAAAAATGGCCTGGTCATGAAGGGGGTAAAATGTTCCGGAGCTGAAGTGGTTATACCTTCACCGCTAGAGTTGAGCGGACACCTGGATGTTCGGGTTCGACGGGTTCGGCCGAACTTCGGAAAAAAGTTCGGGTTCGGGACCGAACTTTAACCCGAACCCGAACCCCATTGAAGTCAATGGGGACCCGGACTTTTAAGGACTAAAAAGGCTCTAAAAAAGTAATGGAAAGGGTTAGAGGGCTGCAAATGGCAGCAAACTGTTGTTAAGAACATGGCAAGTGCTCTGCAAACAAATGTGGATAGGGAAATAACTTAAAATAACATTAAAAAAGTAAAAAAATTAAAAAATATGCTGGAGGCCCCCTTTTCAGCAGAAGAGGTACGGGAAGTCATTAAGAACCTCAGAAACTCAACGGCACGATGCCACACATATGGTGGGAATGCCCCAGAATACGCCCTTTCTGGAATAAATTATTCAATTTAATGGATAAGCTAGTGGGAAAATAAAATACTTTGAAATAAAAATGTAGCGGGGTGCTAAATTTAAGGGAAGTGTTTGAGTGGTAAATAGGCTCAAACACCAAATTCCTGATTTGCAATTTTTTCACCCCATCCTTTGAGATGGGAACGAGGGAGACCTTTTAGCAAAAGTATGTAGGTATAGGATACACCCCCTACCACACCCCCCCCCCCCCCCTTAAAGGGGAATTGTACAAAAAAAATGATTAGTTAACCACTTCAATACCAGGCACTTACGCACGTTCCTGCCCAAGCCAATTTTCAGCTTTCAGCACTGTCGTAATTTGAATGACAATTGCGCGGTCATGCTACACTGTACCCAAACAATTTTTTTTTCATTTTGTTCCCACAAATAGAGCTTTCTTTTGGTGGTATTTGATCACCTCTGCGATTTTTTTCAAATAATAAAAAAAGACAGAAAATGTTGAAAAAAAAATATGTTTTTTTTGTTTCTGTTAATCTTTTTTGTAAATAAATATGTTTTCTTCTTCAATGATGGGCACTGATATGGCTGCACTGACGGGCACTGATAAGACGGCACCAATGGGCACCGATGAGGTGGCACCAATGAGGGGGCACTGATGATGGGCACTCATAGGCGGCACTGATGGGTACTTATGGGTGGCACTGATGGGTAAATATGGGTGGCACTGATAGGTGGCACAGATGGGCACTGATGGGCACGGATGGGCACTGATGGGTGGCACTGAGGGACACTGATGAGTGGCACTGGTTATTACCGGTGGTGGTATTGCTGGGCATCACTTTTTTTATGCTATTATGGTGCCAGTCAGTGCCCATTTGTGGGCACTGATTGGCACATGTTGGGCATGTTTTAAAACATGTGGATGGCCATGGGGGATGTACCTGGCCATCCACACGTTGCCCGCTTCCCTGGTGGTCCTGGGCGGCATCCTGGTGGCCCAGTGTTGGCATCCGAGGGGGGGCTGCGCTGATGAACAATCAGCGCGAACCCCCCCTGTCAGGAGAGCTGCCGATCGGCTCTCCTCTACTCGCGTCTGTCAGACGCGAGTGAGGAAGAGCCGATCAACGGCTCTTCCTGTTTACATCGTGATCAGCCGTGATTGGACACGGCTGATCACGTGGTAAAGAGCCTCCGCCGGAGACTGACACACCGCTCCACTGATCACCGCGATGCATGCCCCCCCGGGCGCGCGGCAGCTGTTATCCTGCAGGACGTCAATACTCAATAGACATCCAGTCAGGATAACGAAACCACTTCCCGGGCGGCAAGTGATTAAACCCACAAGTGTTTTTTTTTGCCACTACTATTTCTTTATACTGGCTTTTGAATTTTTCAAATGCAGCAATTTAGAAATTGGATGAAAGGCACTGGGAAACACTTTTTGAAAGATAAACATTTGTATATACTATATATAACTATATGGATCAGACCAAAATGAGGAGGAAAGAGGGACTTTGTTCCAAATCAGGTACAGTTGGGAGCTATGTGTTTGGCTCCCATGCCCCAACTGCACTAGGGCTTCTCCCAACCTGGTTTATACTATACAGTGGAACCCAGATACAGTGGAACCTCGGATTACGAGCATAATCCATTTCAGGAGAATGCTTGTAATCCAAAGCACTCACATATCAAAGCGTGTTTCCCCATAGAAGTCAGTAGAAAAGAAGATAATTAGTTCCACATTGACTTCTATGGCATGCAATACTGCATGTGGCCAGAGGTGGGGAGGGGCGCCGTAGAGACTCGGAAATACTCGGAGACCGCCCGGCTGCACAGGGAAACGCTCGGAAACACTCGGGAACGGAGTGTTTCCGAGTATTTCTGAGTATTTCCGAACGGCTCCGAGTGTCGCCTGGCGCCCCCGCACCTCTAGCCAAATGCGGTACTGCACACCGCAGAGGCTTGAATCCTGCTCGTTTTGCGAGACAACACTCGCAAACCGAGTCAGGATTTAAGAAAAATAATTGCTCGTATTGCGAAACGTTTGTTAACCGCGCTACTCGCAATCCGAGGTTCCACTGTATCTGGGTCCCGACTTGCCCATGACATCGCTACAGGAGGGCGCTAACTAAAGGGGGCCTAACACCCAATGCTGTTCTGGAACAGAGACACCTAGTGGCAGGCTAGCTAACTGCACCTGGCTACAAGCACGCAATTTTGCACGTGTTCCAGACAAGCAAAGACCTAAGAGGGCATTTTCTTCCACATTGGAGAGATTTCCTGTTATGTCTTCAGGACAGGAAGTAAAAATAAATATCCCCAATAGGACACAAAAGAAAAATCTCGCCCTGGGACTTTAAATGAGGTGGGCACCGCTATGCCAATAAAAGTAACAACGATAAAGACAGTCTATATTTATTCTAGAAAAGTAGTACATGCATTAATATCATCAATAAAAAGCCAATTCGTACAAAATACATATAAATAAGTAAACTAGAGGAATGGTACATATATGTCTAAGCAATCATGTAGCATACAGGCATCAGATGTTTCCAACGCGTTTCGCGAGGCCCAGCTCACTCTTCAGGGGTAGATGCGTGTAAAATGTACCTAAGGTAAAAAGGATACAGATTGGGTATGTGACATGATAATCGTATTTTAGACATAGGGTGAGAGGGGCCTAATTGATAAAGGCCGCATACTCACCACTACAAATAACCGAGCCAGCGGATGTGCAGCTTCCAGACAGCGGCAGCAGGCGTCTCGCCAGGGAGCTGAGGAGGCGGAGCCAAAACGGGACCCCGCCCTGGGCAGATCGGAGGAACAGCACTGCATAAATAGAGAGTGTGTATCCCTATTGGTCTAACTGTGTCCATGATACATATTGGCTGTAAACATAAAAATGTATGTCAGATAATCTTAAGTAAAGTAAAGTAAACGAGTAGTGACATATGTATACCCAGGGCTTTTTTTCTCAGAGAATAGGTGCAGGAACTCTCCCTTTTGGAGTTACCCCGTCTTCACCACTACCTACCTCCCAGCACCGTTCCTTGATCCCACCCCCTACCCACCTCCCAGTATTGCCCCTTTAATTTGTTAATGATAACAAGAAAAGCAGTAAAAAAGATCCCCTGCAGCCAACAACAATAGACCCCCAGCAACAATAGACCCCCCTGCAACAATAGACCACCCTTTTTTATTTTTTTTGTAAGGGGCCCAGAGGTCCCCAGGGCCCCGGATGGCAACCCCCCTTTTATTTTTTTTTATAAAAATATATATACATATATTTTCTTTTTTATTATTTTTTTTTATTTTTGTAAGGGGCCCAGAGTTCCCCGGAGGTCCCCAGGGCCCCGGATGGCAACCCCCCCCCCCTTTTTTTTTTTTTTTTGTAAGGGGCCCAGAGTCCCAGAGGTCCCCAGGGCGGCAGCACCCCCCCCCCGGTTCTCCTCTGCTCCAGGGGGCCCATGCCTGAAGCTGTGTAAGGGGCCCCAAAATTCCTGCCAATAGGACACAGAAGGCAAAAAAAAGAAAAAAAGAAAAAAGAGCCTTGAATGAATGGGAAGTTTTAGTTTCCCACTGTTGATTGCTACACAATGGCAGAGCGAGTGTAAAATGATGATTACGACTTGTTGTAGTGTGTTCTATGATAATCTCGATCCACACATGAGAGGTGAACGGGGGAAATAATGTGTTAGTTTTGGATACATTTATAGGAAGAATCCGTCTGCTTTAATAATTTACTTACAATGTTATCTTAGTGGGAGATATTAGGACGGACTTTCTGAGATTAAATCCCGCTAACTCCAATTATTCTTCACTTTCCAGAAAGCCGCCACTGGGGAGCAAAAAAGCGCATACCAACGTCAAGATAAACCCAGCCACACTTCATTAGAGGGGGAGATGATAGACTTCCAATCTTCTCGGGCTTTATAGGAAATTCGGGTCATGTGACCCGCGCAGTCATTTTTTTTAGGAGCCATACGATATCATCCCCTTTAATCTGAGGGGGTACGAGTTTATAGATCTGGAATGTAGTGTCCAGGACCTCGTAAAAACTCCAGATGAAATACAAAGAACAGGCTGATGGCAGGAATTCTTTGAAAGCACTTTTAGCGAGTTAGGAAACGCCCATCAATAATGGCCACGGCATGTTTTTAAAGTCTTTTTCTGAGAAGTCAGTCCTTAACCCCAGACACAAAAAAAAAAAATTCATGGAATATTACCAAAAGTATTGGGACGCCTGCCTTTACACACACATGAACTTTATTGGCATCCCAGTCTTAGTCCGTAGGGTTCAATATTGAGTTGGCCCACGCTTTACAGCTATAACAGCTTCAACTCTTCTGAGAAGGCTGTCCACAAGGTTTAGGAGGGTGTCTATGGGAATGTTTGACCATTCTTCCAGAAGCGCATTTGTGAGGCACTGGTGTTGGACGAAAGGTGTTCTATCGGGTTGAGGTCAGGACTCTGTGCAGGCCAGTCAAGTTTCTCCACCCCAAACTCGCTCATCCATGTCTTTATGGACCTTGTTCTGTTCACTGGTCCAAATCATTTGGTGGAGGGGTGATTAGGGTGTGGGGTTGTTTATCAGGGGTTGGGCTTGGCCCCTTAGTTCCAGTGAAGGGAACTCTTAAGGCATCAGCATACCAAGATATTTTGGACAATTTCATGCTCCCAACTTTGTCCTGTTCCAGCATGACTGCACACCAGTCTGTAGGGTCCAATATTGAGTTGGCCCACCCTTTGCAGCTATAACAGCTTCAACTCTTCTGAGAAGGCCGTCCACAAGGTTTAGGAGTGTGTCTATGGGAATGTTTGACCATTCTTCCAGAAGAGCATTTGTGAGGTCCGGCACTGATGTTGGACGAGAAGGCCTGGCTCGCAGTCTCTGCTCTAATTCATCCCAAAGGTGTTCTTTCAGGTTGAGGTCAGGACTCTGTGCAGGTCAGTCATGTTCTTCCACCCCAAACTCGCTCATCCATGTCTTTATGGGCCTTGCTTTGTGCACTGGTGAGCAGTCATGTTAGAACAGGAAAGGGCCGTCCCCAAACTGTTCTCACAAAGTTGATATCAAGAAATTGTCCAAAATGTCTTATTATGGTGAAAATCGGCAGGGGACACTAGAAGAGGAAGATTGGGGCTGCTTTGTGCAAAACCATTTCACAGAGCAGGTAAGTATAACATGTTTGCTATTTTGAATAATAAAAAAAAAAAAAACCTATGCATTTTTAGTGCTTTTTGCTTTTTGCAGATTTGCACTACAGAACGTGTTTCATAGGTAACCATGTTAAAGTGGTTGTAAACCCACTTCGTAAACAAAGCCCTACAGGTAAACCTAGATTAAGGCTTACCTGTAGGTGCATGAAATATCTCCTAAACCTACACGGTTAAGGAGATATTTGCATTTAAAACCGGCGCCGCTGACTTCACACGCATGCGCATGGGATTAATCCCATTCACAAATTCGGCTAGGTCGCAGTATTCGACGACGTAGCCGAATTCGACGGCTCCTGCGCGCATGCGCGGAGTCACGTCTTCGCCGCTCCGGCCAATCACAGCGCCGGAGCGGCGCTGTGATTGGCTGGTGCGGCAATACCGGAAGTAGCATTCCGGCTATTGCCGCAGCGATGGCTGCATCTGGAGAGAGGGACGTGGACTGCTTCGGGGGCCCCGATCTAAGGTAAGTGGTACATAATGAGCTAGTATGCTAGTCATACTAGCTCATTATGCCTTTCTCTTGCAGGTTGCCTCAAAAAAAAAAAAAAAAGGATTAGTGGGTTTACAACCACTTTAAATGGACTGTAGTGCAAATCTGCAAAATGGCAAAAAGCACAAACAATGTATAGATGTGAATCAGGCCTTAGAAAGGGGGATACCTGCTGAAGGACACTGTTTCAGAGTCCAGGTCTGGAGGAGGACTTTGTCCACTCCCCGTTGAGGATCTGAGCAGAGCCCAGGGCGAAGATGCCAAACTGTGCCCCCCTCCCCAAGATGTGTGTCAGTAACCCCCCCCCCCCCCAAAAAAAAATGTAAGCACTAATCTGCACCCTAAGGCCTGGTTCACACCTATGCAGGTTGCATTTTGCGTTTTTCAATAAACGTGTTTGATCCATTGAAGTCTATGGAACCAAAAAACAGAAAAAAGTCCTTTCCCATAAAATGCACAGATGTGAACGTGACCCATATATGGACTGTAGAGTATTTCTGCAAAACTGAAAATGCACTAAAAAATGCATAGGTGTGAACCAGGCCTAACTCCCTAAGCATATATTCCCTCCCCCTCCTGCTGAAATCCCCCCTCCCAGCACAAATCTTCGGCTCCCCCACCCCAGCTAAAATCCTCCCCCTCCTCAAATCACCCCTAATAGCACCAAATCTTCCCCCCCCCTCCCCCCCAAATCATCCATCCTAGAAATCCTCTACCCCAAATTTCCCCTCCAAACAAAAATACCCCTATTCAACCCTGCTAGCGCATATCCTCCTCCCCCCAAATCCCCCTTCCTAACACAAATCCCCCATCCCCTCCGAAAAAAAATTCCCCTCCTAGCACATATCCCCTGCCCTCTCCCAAATCTGCCCTTGAGCACAAGTCCCTCCCCCCTCCCCATTCCCCCTCCAAGCACAAATCCCCCCCATATCATCCTTCCTAGCGCACTCCTTCCCCCAAATCACCCACCTGTACAAATCCCCCACAAATTTCACCTCCTAGAACAAATCTTACCCCCCGCAGCCGTCCACATTTCCCCCTCCCAACAGTGGCGGCTGGTGCTCAACATTTTTGGGGGGCGCAAACAAACTGGAAAAAAAAAACCCATCAATTGCAGCCACTTTGCCCATCAAACGCAGCTACTGAGCTATCAAACGCAGCCACTGTAAACATAAATTGCCGCCACTGTGCCATCAAACACAGCCACTGTACCCATCAATTGCTGGCAACTGTGCCCATCAAATGCTGCCCATCAAATGTTGCAAACAAACTGAAAAAAACCCCATCAATTGCAGCCACTGTGCCCATCAAGCGCAGCTACTGTGCCAAACGCAGCTACTGTGCTAGCAAACGCAGCCACTGTACCCATAAATTGCTGACACTGTGCCCATCAAATGCTGCCAGTGTGCCCAACAATTGCCACTACTGTGCCCATCAAATGCTGCCAGTGTGCCCAACAATTGCCACTACTGTGCCCCATCAAATGCTGCCAGTGTGCCCATCAATTGCCGCTACTGTGCCCCATCAGATGCTGCCAGTGTGCCCATCAATTGCCGCTACTGTGCCCCAACAAATGCTGCCAGTGTGCCCATCAATTGCCGCTACTGTGCCCCATCAGATGCTGCCAGTGTGCCCATCAATTGCCGCTACTGTGCCCCAACAAATGCTGCCAGTGTGCCAATCAGTTGTCGCTACTGTGCCTCATCAGATGCTGCCAGGGTGTGCCCATCAATTGCTGCTACTGTGCCCATCAGATGCTGCCCGGGCAGCTTACCTGTCTCAGAGCGGGTCAGTAGCGGTCTCCTGCACGTCCTCCATGTCTTCTTCCGTCCTCTGTCAGGCGTCCAATCACAGTGCCTGACGTTTTCAGCCAATCAGGTGACCGGTAACAGACCCAGCAACCTGATTGGCTGAGAGGCGGTTCAGTGTTAGCAAAGCGAATTCCTTCGCTTTGCTAACACACAGCTGAGTGATCAGTGAACGCCCAGCATGGCGCCCGCTGATCACTGTTTTGGGCGCCTATTAGAGCCTATGGCTCTAACCAGGTGCTTCCAAAAAAACCACCCCGCCAGCACTGTAATTCAGGAGCCCTGCGCCCAAAAATGGGCCGGACACCTGAATAGGGGGTGGTACAGCGGCGACCATTATTCATGATGATAAAGCGGTGCAGGAGAGAGGGGGGGGCGGCGCTCCTGCGCCCTTTATGGACACACGCCACTGCCTCCCAACACAAACCCCCCCCCCCCACAATTCCACCTCCTAGCACATATCCCCTGCCCTCTCTTAAATCTGCCCTTGAGCACAAGTCCTCCCCCATTTCCCCCTCCAAGCACAAATCCCCCCCCCATATCCCCCTTTCGTAGCGCACTCCTTTCCCCAAATCACCCACCTGTACAAATCCACCCCACCCCCCACACACACACACAGACACACACACACACATTTCCCTGCAGGAAGAAATCTTAACCCCCCCCCCACCACAGGCCTCCACTTTTCCCCTCCCAGAACAAAACCAACCCCCCCCCCCAATTCTCCCTCCTAGCACATATTCCACACCCCCCTCCCAGCTCGAATCCCCTTCTCCTTCCCTCCTAGCACAAATACCCTCATCCCCAGCATTGCCATGTGGTCTACAGCTGTGGGGCATTAGATTATACCGACATTTCAAGCGACCTTCACAGAAGCTGATCCTGAGATACCAGCAATAAATCCTAGAGCAGGGATCCTCAAACTACGGCCCTCCAGCTGTTGCGGAACTACAAATCCCATGAGGCGTTGTAAAACTCTGACCTTCACAGACATGACTAGGCATGATGGGAATTGTAGTTCCCAAACACCTGGAGGGCCATAGTTTGAAGACCCCTGTCCTAGAGAGACACTTTCTGGACTGAGCTGTGATTGGGTGACTGGTGGCCTCTGTGCTGCTTAGGGAGAACCTCTCTGCTGCCGGCGACCCCTTCGGTGGTGAGTGCTACGCCAACTTAATGGCACATGAGATATGACCACAGCCACCATTTTATTCTATAGGGCTTCTGCTTTCAGAAACGATAAAATGTTTGGGGTTTTAAGCGATCAGCTTTTAAAACAATCCATTCAGTTTCAAATAAAAAATGAAAGGCAAAACATTTGTGTATAGATATAAAAAAACATTATAAATATCTTTATTCCCTTTTTTTTTTTTTTACAAGGGATCTCATCCCCACTGTTCTCAGCTGTATAAGAGCTGGGGGGAGGAGAAGCAGCAGCATACTGAGCTTCCCAATGAATGGCTGTGCAGGGAGGGAACTAAAATGTGTAGAATGAAAAAATGTGTTTCGTTTCGATTCATTATTTGCATAAATTTGTTTAGTTAAATTCATTTAATCTGTTTAATTCCTTTTCGGAATTCGTTTTGTTTATTCGTATCGATTCAAATTTTTCGAATTCGAGTTTGAATAGTTTTCGAATCAATTAGAATAGTTTTCAAATTCGAATTCAAAACGTTTTCGAATTCGAAAAGTTTTCAATTTGTTTTCCAATTTTCAAAGAGAATAAAATAGAATAGAAGATAAAGGAATAGAATAGAAAATAATAGAATAGAAAGGGATATAACAGAAAATAACAGAATATAATATAATAGAGTAAAACAGAACAAAATAGAATAGAAAATAAAAGAACAGAAATGAATAGAATAGAATTAAAAAAGAATAGAATGAAATAGAAAGAATATAACCATCTTTTGATTAGAATATGAAGATGGTTATAATCGTTCTATTCCATTCTATTCTGTGTTTTTTTCTATTACTATTCTGTTATTTTTCATTCTATTCTAACCTGTTCTTTTCTATTCTATTCAAATTTGAATTGATTCTATTTGAATTTTGGGAAATGGTTATATTCTTTCTATTCTATTCTATTGTTTTTTGAATTATATTGTTTCTATTCTATTATAGTCTATTCTATTCAATTCTTTTTTATTCTATTCAATTATTTTCTATTCTATTCTTTTCTTATGTATTCAAATGTATTCTATTATGTTATGTTACATTCTTTCAATTTTATTCTATTCTTTTTTTATTCTGTACTATTATATTTTTCTATTCTATTTATTTATTTTCTATTCTATTTTATTTTATTTGGAAATTGAAACAAATTGTAAACTATTCAAATTCGAAAAAAAAATTGATATTCGAATTTGAAAACTATTAGAATTCGAAAATTTGATTTGAATTCGATTTTTGGCCGAATGTTTTTTTTTTGTTATTTCAGATTTGTTTAACCACTCAAGCCCCGGACCATTTCACTGGTTAAAGACCAGGCCACAATTGCGCGGTCGTGTGACGTGGCTCCCAAACAAAATTGACGTCCTTTTTTTCCCACAAATAGAGCTTTCTTTTGGTGGTATTTGATCACCTCTGCGGTTTTCATTTTTTCCGCTATAAACAAAAATATAGCTACAATTTCAATATTTTTTACTTTTTGCTATAATAAATATTCCCAAAAAATATATATATAAAAAAAAAAATGTTCCTCAGTTTAGGCCGATACGTATTCTTCCACATATTTTTGGTAAAAAAAAACGCAATAAGCGTTTATTGATTGGTTTGCGCAAAAGTTATAGCGTCTACAAAATAGGGGATAGTTTTATGGCATTTGTATTAATATTTTTATTTTTACTAGTAATGGTGGCGATCAGCGATTTTTATCGTGACTGCGACATTATGACGGATACATCGGACACTTTTGACACCATTTTGGGACCATTGTCATTTTTACAGCGATCAGTGCTATAAAAATGCACTGATTACTGTAAAAATTACACTGGCAGTGAAGGGGTTAACCTGTAGGGGGCGCTGTAGGGGTTAAGTGTGCCCTGGGGAGTGATTCTTACTGTGAGGGGCGTGGCTTGGCGTGACATGTCACTGATCGCTGTTCCCGATGACAGGGATCAGACGATCACTGACATGCCACTAGGAAGAACGGGGAGATGTTTGTTTACACTTACCTCTCCCCGTTCTTCAGCTCTGTGACCCGATCGCGAGACACTGGCGGCGATCGGGTCCACGGGTGTGGCCTGGTACGGTTCAGGTGGGGGGGGCGCTCTCTCGTCCCCCCTCCTATTTTCCTGCGGCCTGCCAGGTTGCGTGCTTGGATAAGGGTCTGGTATGGATTTTTGGGGGAACCCCACGCCATTTTTTTTAATTTTGGCACGGAGTTCCCCTTAATATCCATACCAGACCTGAAGGACCTGTTAATGGAATTTTGGGGGACCCCCACGCATTTTTTTTTTCAATTACTTTTTTTCTCTGTATTGCCGGGACCCGACAATTCATTATAGCCGCGAGTAGTTTTAAATTACTTTTTTTCCTTTAGAAATTACATTTTGTGCTGGGACTGTTCTAAACACGGGAAACATGTGCTACTTTACAGGCATACTATAGACACCTCCCAGGTACGAACTTTAAAGGAATATTTCACTTTTATTGTTTCACTTTAAGCATTATTAAAATCACTGCTTCCGAAAAAACGTCAGTTTTTAAAAAACATTTTTGCATTGTTACATGTCCCCTGGGGCAGGACCCGGGCCCCCAAACACTTTTTATGACAATAACTTGCATATTAACCTTTAAAATTAGCACTTTAGATTTTTCATGTTCGTGTCCCATAGACTTTAACAGTGTTCACGTGTTCAAACAAATTGTACACACGATCGGTTTGACTGATGAAAACCGTCCGATGGATGTTTTTTATCAGACCAACCGATCGTGTATGGTACCCATCGGTCTTTTTTCCATCGGTTTTAAAAAATAGAACTTGTTTTAAAATTTTCCGATGGATCACATACCGATGGTAATTTCCGATCATCTATGGGCAAGTCCATCGGTTAAAAAACCCACGCATGCTCAGACTGAATTAGGAGACGGGAGCGCTCGTTCTGGTAAAACTAGCGTTCCTAATGGAGAGAGCACAATCGTCATTCTGCAAGTTATTGCTTCGTTTAATGCAGCACATGTTTTTTTGCTTTAGAATGGTGTTTAAAATGTAATTTTTGCTGCAGATCTTTATCACAAGTTCTGACAAAGTTATGTCTTTCTTCTTTCTTGTGATCTTAGGAATAATTAGTTTAATTCTTAAAGGCTGACCTCACAAATTACACAAAACCTTTTTTTTGGTGTTATTTATTTGTTGTGCATTTTCTGGTGTGTCAATTTCTCACAACAACATTTTATATTTTAACGTTTCCTCATGGAGGTTGGTGTCCCTTGTTATTAATTACACATTGTATTTATGAAATGTTATTGCTACTCCAAAAAAAAAACACATCAGGCATGTATGTTGGCTGAAATCAAATCTCCATTTATTTTGGCAAAAAAGCAAACAAAAAACGAAGGGCAACTATTCAGAAATTAGCACAAAATATCAAGTCATTGGACCCCAAATGCAGACATGACTATGATGAACAATAAAATCAACAACAGCATGAAATCAGGAGCAGCAGCCAAAGACATGCATCATCCCAAGCTGTGGTACTCCATCAAACTGCAACTTCTGGATGAGCAGCTCGAGGCCAGAGAATCACCTCCTGCTCTTCCCTGTAGCCTTCCTTCCATGCTTCCCTGCAGCATTCTCTCCATGGCCCCGTCCACGCACCCTTGCAGGCTGGGCCACTGTGGGTGGTGATGTGGCAGGAGGAGGAGGAGAAGGAGGAGAGGGATTGGCCTGCTGAGAGATATGGGTGGCCTCAGTCAGCTGCCCCCTCACCCCCATGTGTACGGCCATACAGATAAGGTGTTCACAGAGGGCCCGTTGTCCCGCCTCCATTTGGAGCAACTTATCTGACAGATAAGTAATGAAACCCTCCGTAGGGTTGAGGGGGGGCCCTCATGATGGCAGCAGCCTCACGGATCATCTTTAGTGACTCCTCCTCCACTTGTGTCATCCGCCGATGTTTTGGCAGTCTGACGTGGAGGGGAGCCACTTGTGAGACTGTACTGCCACTAGGCCTGGGCATCTGCTGAGTCCCACTTGGCCCTGCCTCCTCCTGCCTGCCACATTCCTGAGCCTCTTCCTCCTGGCTTGCCTCATCCTGTTTTAAAAAAAAATTAAAAAGTTTGATTATTTGGGGAATCTATCACAAACAAATTGGATATCATGACTGGTGCATATTTTTTTGTGGGGGGGGATGTTATCATTTTGGGCTAATCCAACAATTTCATCACAATATTACTTAGAGGGCAATAATTATGTGCAAAAATACTATACCTGGCTGAAGATGCGAAGATCTGGCTCTTCAAGTTCAGGTGGCTCCTCCTCCTCCTCTGCAGGGGTGGAGGGAAGGGTGGAAGGAACGCTGGAGGGAAGGGTGGAAGGAAGGGTTGAGGGAAGGCTGGAAATAGATTCCCTGGCCTCGATCTGGTCATCCAGAAATTGAAGATGTTTGTAGTACCACAGCTTGGGCTTTACTACATCGTCGGCTGCTGCTCCTGATCTCTTTGACTGGCGCACTTCCTTGTATTTTTTTTTATAGGAATTACGCAGGTTGTTGATTTTATTATTTATCATAGTGTAGTCTGCATCTGGGATCCATGGCTTCATATCCTCTGCTAATTTGGTAATAGTTGCCCGACGTACATCACTCTTGTGGTACGCTGGGTGTTTCAGTTCCCACAGGTTGCGCAGTTCCTTATATTTATCAATAAAAATCAACATGACCTCCGGCTCACGTAGTTTATGCATCTTTTTGGATCAGCAAGTAAAAAAACAAGGATAAAAAAAGACAGATCAGATTTGATTCTCCTCAACTTATCACAATATTGCCCTTTACAATCAGGAACCATTATAGGCCACTGCAGGCCCGAGTTCCCTTCTTACCTTAGTTGAGTTCGTTTTTGCACTTCCAGTCGTCCTTACTCTGCGCATCCCTAATAACTTCTTTCCCCTTTTTATACCCTGCACATGCGTGTAACTCCGCCTTCGTCGCCCCCCCCCATGACGGTCTTTTTCTGCATTTCCCCGCCCCTTAACGATCGGCGCACAGTGTGAGACGGCGACATGTCGCAGACACAGGTGGCTTCTTTATTAGAAATTACCGACAAGGAAAGCCCGGAGGCAGAAACGTCCCGATCCAGTAAAAAAAGATACAAGGCGACTAATATGTCATTTGCTGAGATGGCAGAGATGGTGGACATTCTGCGGAGGAAGGATTACGACGGCAAGCATGGCCCATACAACACCCCTAATCTCCGGAAGTCACAGATTATGGACAAAGTGGCGAAGACTCTCTATAAAAAATATGGGGTCAGGAGATCCAAGGAACAACTCCGTAAAAGGTGGTCTGACCTGAAGCTGAGGGAGCCGGAGCAGTATAGGAAGCTTCAAAAAAGCATAGAAAAAAGTAAGCTTTTTTTTACTGTGTTCTTTCACATTGTAATATGTATTCTTCCATGTTTTGCACCATGTGCTTGGCTTGACTGGTTTCACATTTTAAAATGACAACTTTTATGTTAAGTTTATGTTATGTTAAGTCCACTTATTTGGTAAATGTGTTGTAAAAAACACTTGATGGTCTTCCCCCAAACATGTTTGTCACATATCCACGTAAACTACATGTGGGCATGCCTCATTTTAATTAAACAATGTTTATCTACACATTGTTGGCTAGATGATGTGTTGTAAGTAAAACTAGAATGTGAATGAAAGGCTAAACTGTATTCTGGGTAAAGGAGATGACACTCCAGCAGTTGTGTACTCAGCTTTTTTTTCTGGATCAAGATACTATACTCTGAGCCACATGACCAAATTTATAAACGGTGTCACACACAGGTGGTCCAGTGGATACCTTGGTGGTTATCCAAGTGTATTTGTGAGTGTCCTCAAAAATAACATGTTGCTTTGTAGAGTTCGCAAGATCTCATATGTTCATCTTGGAACTCAGGGCCAAATATCAATTGTACCCCACTTCAAAACAAGGAATACATTTTCAGCCCTAAAATCTCTGTGTGCTAAAGGATACATTATTTTTGACATTCCCATAGGGGAGAGGAGACTGGGAGGACACCAAGCTGAGGAGACGAAGAACCAAAGACCACAGAAACTCCCCGAAGATCACAAAGCAGACCAAGATCAGCAGGTGGAGGAAGCGGAGGTGGAGGAAGCGGAGGTGGAGGAAGGGGAGGTGGAGGAAGGAGTGGTGGAGCTTATCAGCACAACAGGTCAGTGTCTGTCACCACAACTTCAAGTTAAATACAGATGTAGGCCTGCATAGTTCAAATTTTTTTGTTTCTTTTTAGGGACTGAACGTGGGGGTGTGTCAGGAAGTCCAAATCCTCCATTCTCGAGTGCTAGCGCCAAAATAATCATTCAGGAAATAATGGAATGTAGTAGCGAAATGGACATTATGCGAACTCGAATGAATGTGATTGAGCAGAAATATAAAAATATAATCGATATTTTGGGCCGAATAGTCTGAGCCCCCCCCTTTTTAAGTGTGCTATTTGGCATCCAAAATGTGCAACGGTATTTCAATCAGCCCAAATGTGAAGATGCACACAGTGACTCAACATGTGCTATCTGCCGTCACAGGATATCTATGTCCCTGTTTTGGGGGTGCAACCTCTTCCTCCCTACTCAAGTAGGTGAGAGGAAGGGTTTTCACCCCCAAAGTACGTCCATTGATCCCCCATGATGGCAGATAGCACATTTTTCCCTTAGCCATGGGATCATGTTGAAGATACCCATTTGAGCCCCAAAAAGAAAGTGTGGTTCTTCACATTTGGGATGGATCAGGGGTGACATCACCCCATCTCATGTTTGTCTTTTTCACTGTTATTTTTTTAGTTTTTAAACAAAAAGTTTGGGATTTTGACCCGTGCATGTGTCTGCAAAAAAAGCCTCCCAAAAAATAAAAAATAAAATAAAATAAATAAAAATGCTTAATATAGAAAACCACCAACAAATGTGGTGCACAAAGTAAAAAGATGGAAGTCTAAAAAAGGTGTGGCTTGTTCTTTCTATGCTCAATAGCAGTTCTGAAGATGCAAAATCAAGGTTTTTACCTGTGAGAATTGAGGCTATTTACTAAGGACAAATACACTTGGCACTACTAGAACCTGGGAGACACATAAACCCAAAATACAAGAATGACAAAACAAGTTTGTAGTAAATATAAAAAATATTTTTATTAGCAAAAAGCTATAAAGGTCAGATGTGGTCTGGCATTGCGATGGCCCCCCTACCCGTGAAGTACTCAACGTATTTCTGACATACTTCACGGGCACTTTGGGGGGCCAAGCCAGTACGGGCAGTGTTGAGGCCGGTCAGAATGGTCATCTCGGATGGACCGGCCTCAGGCCCAACTGTTGACACATATGTTGTTGAATAATGTCTTAGGAAATTGTGCATTATGCAGCAGCAGTACACAATGTTGTTCAGTTTGTATTCCGCCAAATGGATAGCTGTCTGAAATAGGCGGAACCGGCTGGCCATTATCCCGAAGGCATTCTCCACAACTCTCCGGGCTCTGGCCAGCCAGTAATTAAAAACCCTCCTCTCCGGGGTGAGGGTGCATTGGGGAAACGGCCGCATGAGGTGTGGTCCAAGTCCAAAAGCTTCATCCGCGATGAAAACGAACGGTAGTCCTTCCACATTGTCTGCATCTGGAGGCAGTGCAAGACCCCCAGCCTGCAGACGGTGAGCGAACTCCGTCTCAGCGAATACTCCGCCATCGGACATCCGGCCGTTCTTCCCCACGTCCACATACAGGAACTCGTACCGTGCCGACACCACCGCCATTAACACTATGCTATTAAAACCTTTATAGTTGAAATAGTATGACCCCGAACGGGGTGGCGGCACTATGTGGACGTGCTTCCCATCAATTTCCCCTCCGCAGTTGGGGAAATCCCACCGCTGGGCAAATTGACCTGCCACAGTCAGCCATTCCTGTGGTGTGCTAGGGAACTGTGGAGTCAAACAAAAAGAAGACATTAGTACGGTTTATGTTTACAGTGCAAGCAGATTACACACAAAAACAGTGTTGACCAACATCATTCTAACATTATTATTTAAGGGAGTTTTTTCGACCAATAAACAAAGGCCCACTTAGCAGATGCCTCACCCCTGCTGAGTGGACATTCTAAAATAATCTAAGGGGGGGGGGCTTGAGGTGATTGTGGGGGATACAAATAAAGGCTCTACCACTCTGCTGATCTTGATTGAGAACTAAAACTATTTTTAAATTTTTAGGGGGGGGGGAGGGTTGTCAAACTACGAGGGCACTGACCCCAAAAATTTAAAAAGGAAAATAGAAGGCTAGCTGGGTTTGGGCCCAGGATAGCATGCTGGAGAGGTTAGTGGAGGGAAATAGGCATGTAGGGCCCAAAAAAGGCCTTTACAGGTAAAAACATGCATGGTGAAAATGGGGACATTACCAGGATATTACAAACAGGCAAATTTGGGAAGGAGGATAAAAATTTAGAACATTATCAAACAATCCAAACATATAATGTGATGTTAAAGGAGCAAACTTACCTTCATATAGTCCTTCTGCAGGACCTGAATGATGGCCGAACACGTCTCAGGGATAATGATCCCGAGAGCCTGGGGGGAGATGCCTGTTGAGAACTTGAGGTCCTGCAAGCTTCTCCCAGTCGCCAGGTATCTCAACGTGGCAATAAGCCTCTGCTCAGCAGTGATGGCCTGGCGCATCACAGTGTCCTGCCTCGTGATATAGGGGGACAGCAAATCCAACAGACGGTGAAAAACGGGGTCCGTCATCCTGAGATAATTCCTGAAATCATCAGGATTATTCTCATGGATTTCCCGCAGCAGAGACATATGAGAGAATTGGTCCCGCTGGAGCAACCAATTCTTAGTCCATGAACTCCTCCTCACCCTGTTCACAGACTGAACTCGGGTTACAGTGTTAACTGCAACACCAAGTCCAAAGCCAGCACGAGCTCGAGAACGAGAACGCACTTCAAACATGGTCTTAAACCGGTCGGCTGGTCAGAACGAACTCAAACAGAATGCACCGTGGAACAGCAAGGCCTGAGAAGAACGACCTGAAAAACAGAAAACGAACGGCCAAGAAGGCACTGCAAGGCAGTAACGACCTGACTGCACGCACTGAATAACAAATACGAACCCACAAGCACAAACTGAACACCAGGAAACGATCTGCAAAGCACGGAGACTGAAAAGCGCGAATCGGCTCTCACCAAACTTTTACTAACACGCGGTAACACGAAATCAGCAAAAGCAGCCCAAGGGGTGGCGCCATTAGATTTGTTTGGCCCTTTTATAGCACTGCGTACGTTTTGTACGTGCCCTCGTTTTCGTGCCGTCGGTTTTTTGACTGATGGTGTGTGGCCGAGACTGATGAAAAACAGTTTCATCGGATTTCCGATGGACAAATCCATCGGACGAAAATCCATAGGTTATCCGATCGTATGTACAGGGCTTAAGTGGTTAATGTTGTCCTAAAGGGGTTAATCGTTGTATTATTGGCTATGACAGACCCGATCGATGAGTGGCAGCATCGTATATTGATCATAATAATCCCCCCAAACACAAAACACAACATTTTCCTAATCCGATGACCCTCCCGTCAGGATCTCACATTGCCGGCCTGGTGTAGATTTTCTTTAATAATTGAATATACACATCTGTCAGAGAGTGGGGAATGTCAGGGAGTGATGTATCTAAAGCTGTAATCTAAACCAACATTCATCTGGGTAAAGTAAATAGAAGAAAAATGACTTGCTGGAGGATTTTATCCTTTTTTTTTATGTATAAGCACAATAAAAGTGAAAAAAAAAATGTTACAGCAAAACTCCGGCCTTACCTTCCGTCTTGCACAGTTGTCCTGGCTCCTCTCCTGTACGAAAATGGCTTACTCTGATATCACTGCACACTGCGAGCTTCTCACAGTGTTCATTAGAAGCTGCAGCAAGTCAGATAGAGCCCCGCCCCATTTCCTGGCTGGAGGACATCCAGCATCATCTAGCTTCATAGGTGTGAGCAGCCTATTGCATTAGGGCAGTGATGGCGAACCTATGGCATGCGTGCCATAGCTGGCACGCCGAGCCCTCTCTGTGGGCACGCAGCACACCGCCAGGATAATGGGGGGGGAATCCCCCAGCCAGGCAATCACTTGTGCGACATTTAGGGGGGTGTAAAGTTTTTCCTCCGCCGTTACGAGGGTTTGTGCTGCAGGTTATTGCCTCCCCCGGACCCCTACACTTCCGGTGAAGCATTCCTCTCTGTGGCACCCTATTCCTGCTCCCCCTGCCCCAGGACTACTTTAGTACAGCCTGTCCCTCTGGAAAATGCACTGCGACCTGTGAAACAGCAGAGGGGGAGGGGTTGTGCTCGGAGCAGATCATGGCCATGGGAGAGGTGCAGTGGCTGCTAGCTGACCTCCTGGCTGCTGGGACACCAAGGAGTGGCTGGATGGTGGGGACTCCTGCAATACTGACTGCCTGGTGCTGGGGAGAGCCCTGATGTGATGGACAATGAGGCCATGGAGAGGTAAGAAGGAGGATGGATCCTCCGATCTACATTGCACTGTGTGTGGGGGGATGAAGGGGGTGTGAGTAGTGCAGGAAGTATGTGTCAGGTAGGTCAGTATATGTGTCAGGTAGGTCAGTGTATGTTGCACAGTGCATTCTGAGCAAAACGCATTCCTGATCCCTGAATTCTGAGCAAAACGCATTCCTGATCCCTGAATTCTGAGCAAAACGCATTCCTGATCCCTGTATTCTGAGCAAAACGCATTCCTGATCCCTGTATTCTGAGCAAAACGCATTCCTGATCCCTGTATTCTGAGCAAAACGCATTCCTGATCCCTGAATTCTGAGCAAAACGCATTCCTGATCCCTGTATTCTGAGCAAAACGCATTCCTGATCCCTGTATTCTGAGCAAAACGCATTCCTGATCCCTGAATTCTGAGCAAAACACATTCCTGATCCCTGTATTCTGAGCAAAACGCATTCCTGATCCCTGTATTCTGAGCAAAACGCATTCCTGATCCCTGAATTCTGAGCAAAACACATTCCTGATCCCTGTATTCTGAGCAAAACGCATTCCTGATCCCTGTATTCTGAGCAAAACGCATTCCTGATCCCTGTATTCTGAGCAAAACGCATTCCTGATCCCTGAATTCTGAGCAAAACGCATTCCTGATCCCTGTATTCTGAGCAAAACGCATTCCTGATCCCTGTATTCTGAGCAAAACGCATTCCTGATCCCTGAATTCTGAGCAAAACGCATTCCTGATCCCTGAATTCTGAGCAAAACGCATTCCTGATCCCTGTATTCTGAGCAAAACGCATTCCTGATCCCTGTATTCTGAGCAAAACGCATTCCTGATCCCTGTATTCTGAGCAAAACGCATTCCTGATCCCTGTATTCTGAGCAAAATGCATTCCTGATCCCTGTATTCTGAGCAAAATGCATTCCTGATCTATGTATTCTGAGCAAAACGCATTCCTGATCCCTGTATTCTGAGCAAAACGCATTCCTGATCCCTGTATTCTGAGCAAAACGCATTCCTGATCCCTGAATTCTGAGCAAAACGCATTCCTGATCCCTGTATTCTGAGCAAAACGCATTCCTGATCCCTGTATTCTGAGCAAAACGCATTCCTGATCCCTGTATTCTGAGCAAAACGCATTCCTGATCCCTGAATTCTGAGCAAAACGCATTCCTGATCCCTGAATTCTGAGCAAAACGCATTCCTGATCCCTGTATTCTGAGCAAAACGCATTCCTGATCCCTGAATTCTGAGCAAAACGCATTCCTGATCCCTGTATTCTGAGCAAAACGCATTCCTGATCCCTGTATTCTGAGCAAAACGCATTCCTGATCCCTGTATTCTGAGCAAAACGCATTCCTGATCCCTGAATTCTGAGCAAAACGCATTCCTGATCCCTGTATTCTGAGCAAAACGCATTCCTGATCCCTGTATTCTGAGCAAAGCGCATTCCTGATCCCTGAATTCTGAGCAAAACACATTCCTGATCCCTGTATTCTGAGCAAAACGCATTCCTGATCCCTGTATTCTGAGCAAAACGCATTCCTGATCCCTGAATTCTGAGCAAAACGCATTCCTGATCCCTGTATTCTGAGCAAAACGCATTCCTGATCCCTGTATTCTGAGCAAAACGCATTCCTGATCCCTGAATTCTGAGCAAAACGCATTCCTGATCCCTGAATTCTGAGCAAAACGCATTCCTGATCCCTGTATTCTGAGCAAAACGCATTCCTGATCCCTGTATTCTGAGCAAAACGCATTCCTGATCCCTGTATTCTGAGCAAAACGCATTCCTGATCCCTGTATTCTGAGCAAAATGCATTCCTGATCCCTGTATTCTGAGCAAAATGCATTCCTGATCTATGTATTCTGAGCAAAACGCATTCCTGATCCCTGTATTCTGAGCAAAACGCATTCCTGATCCCTGTATTCTGAGCAAAACGCATTCCTGATCCCTGAATTCTGAGCAAAACGCATTCCTGATCCCTGTATTCTGAGCAAAACGCATTCCTGATCCCTGTATTCTGAGCAAAACGCATTCCTGATCCCTGTATTCTGAGCAAAATGCATTCCTGATCCCTGTATTCTGAGCAAAATGCATTCCTGATCTATGTATTCTGAGCAAAACGCATTCCTGATCCCTGAATTCTGAGCAAAACGCATTCCTGATCCCTGAATTCTGAGCAAAACGCATTCCTGATCCCTGTATTCTGAGCAAAACGCATTCCTGATCCCTGTATTCTGAGCAAAACGCATTCCTGATCCCTGTATTCTGAGCAAAAAGCATTCCTGATCCCTGTATTTTGAGCAAAACGCATTCCTGATCCCTGTATTCTGAACAAAACGCATTCCTGATCCCTGTATTCTGAACAAAACGCATTCCTGATCCCTGTATTTTGAGCAAAACGCATTCCTGATCCCTGTATTCTGAGCAAAACGCATTCCTGATCCCTGTATTCTGAACAAAACGCATTCCTGATCCCTGTATTCTGAGCAAAACGCATTCCTGATCCCTGTATTCTGAGCAAAGCGCATTCCTGATCCCTGAATTCTGAGCAAAACACATTCCTGATCCCTGTATTCTGAGCAAAACGCATTCCTGATCCCTGTATTCTGAGCAAAACGCATTCCTGATCCCTGAATTCTGAGCAAAACGCATTCCTGATCCCTGTATTCTGAGCAAAACGCATTCCTGATCCCTGTATTCTGAGCAAAACGCATTCCTGATCCCTGAATTCTGAGCAAAACGCATTCCTGATCCCTGAATTCTGAGCAAAACGCATTCCTGATCCCTGTATTCTGAGCAAAACGCATTCCTGATCCCTGTATTCTGAGCAAAACGCATTCCTGATCCCTGTATTCTGAGCAAAACGCATTCCTGATCCCTGTATTCTGAGCAAAATGCATTCCTGATCCCTGTATTCTGAGCAAAATGCATTCCTGATCTATGTATTCTGAGCAAAACGCATTCCTGATCCCTGTATTCTGAGCAAAACGCATTCCTGATCCCTGTATTCTGAGCAAAACGCATTCCTGATCCCTGAATTCTGAGCAAAACGCATTCCTGATCCCTGTATTCTGAGCAAAACGCATTCCTGATCCCTGTATTCTGAGCAAAACGCATTCCTGATCCCTGTATTCTGAGCAAAATGCATTCCTGATCCCTGTATTCTGAGCAAAATGCATTCCTGATCTATGTATTCTGAGCAAAACGCATTCCTGATCCCTGAATTCTGAGCAAAACGCATTCCTGATCCCTGAATTCTGAGCAAAACGCATTCCTGATCCCTGTATTCTGAGCAAAACGCATTCCTGATCCCTGTATTCTGAGCAAAACGCATTCCTGATCCCTGTATTCTGAGCAAAAAGCATTCCTGATCCCTGTATTTTGAGCAAAACGCATTCCTGATCCCTGTATTCTGAACAAAACGCATTCCTGATCCCTGTATTCTGAACAAAACGCATTCCTGATCCCTGTATTTTGAGCAAAACGCATTCCTGATCCCTGTATTCTGAGCAAAACGCATTCCTGATCCCTGTATTCTGAACAAAACGCATTCCTGATCCCTGTATTCTGAGCAAAACGCATTCCTGATCCCTGAATTCTGAGCACAACGCATTCTTGATCCCTGTATTCTGAGCAAAACGCATTCCTGATCCCTGTATTCTGAACAAAACGCATTCCTGATCCCTGTATTCTGAACAAAACGCATTCCTGATCCCTGTATTCTGAGCAAAACGCATTCCTGATCCCTGTATTCTGAGCGAATCTGTCAGAATCTTGCAATTTTAGTCCCTTAGGGCTCATTCAGAGGAATGATCAGTCCCATCCTCTGTACAGAGCCGCTGGTAGGTTTAATTTTGTGTTGGCACTTTGAAATTAATAAGTTGGTTTGTGTCGCTGTTTGGGCACTCGGGCTCAAAAAGGTTTGCCATCACTGCATTAGGGTGTGCACCCCAAAGCTCAAACACACGTGTGTGTGTATATCCACTTGCTTACTGGGCACATAACCCCCTTCCTGCCAGGGCGAAATTTCAGCTTTCAGCACTGTCACGCTTTGAATGACAATTGCGCGGTCGTGCCACATGGCTCCCAAACAAAATTGGCCTTCTTCTTTTCCCCTACAAATATAGCTTTCTTTTGGAGGTATTTGATCATTTCTGCGGTTTTTATTTTTTGTGCTATAAACAAAAAAAGAGCGACAATTTTGAAAAAAACACAATATCTTTTACTTTTTTCTATAATAAATATCCCAATTTTTGTTTAAAAAACTATTTATTTTTCTCAGTTACTTTAGGCCGATATGTATTCTTCTACGTATAGCGCACCCACCCCAGATTTTACCTGCTTTTCTTAGTTTGGCTCCTCCGC
The DNA here is from genome assembly GCA_029206835.1 of Rana muscosa. Lineage (NCBI taxonomy): Eukaryota > Metazoa > Chordata > Amphibia > Anura > Ranidae > Rana > Rana muscosa. The sequence continues at coordinate 308,189,952 of CM055122.1, forward strand.
AGGAAAGACTGAGGCACACCGCACCACATGCCCGTACCCTCCTGGATGGGGAGGTTGAGCGGTGTTAGATTTCTCTGGCCTGCCTGCAGCGGGTGTTAGACTCCTCCCGAGATGATCTCACTTCTGCCTTGGCCAGAAACAAGTCCTTAATTCTCCCCAGTAAAGCCACTGTCCACACCAACTGAAAGTCCAACTTCTGTATTTATTTCACATGGATAATAAATAGTCCCTTGACCATTCACACTGGGGCAACACGACTTCCAGCGCGATTTTATGAGGCAACTCAGACACGATTTTATGAGGCAACTCAGCACGACCTGGAGCTATTTACAAGGCAACTCCAAGTTGCCTGCAGGACAGGAGACATTCCAGTGGCCAATCAAACAAGAATCAGCTCTGTGGGAGGGAGGGGGGAGGGAGAGTTTTGCAGGAGAAATGTATGTTATCTTCCTGGAGAGTCGCTCCTATTAAGACGGTGAGACGCGACTCCCATTGAAATGAATGGGTACAGGTCGCCTAGGAGTCGGATTGAAGTAGTACAGGGACCTTTTTTGAAGTCGGAGCGACTGCAGTAGTGTGCATAAGGACGGCTCCATTAACTTACATTGATTTCTTCAGCCAGCGCGATCTGAGGCGACTAGGGGCGACCTGGGGCGATTTGGAGTCGGATCCAAAGACGCCCCTGTGTGAATGGGCTCTAAGAGCAGACAGGTTGAGACGAGACACAGGTCAGATAAGCTGGGAGGAGGTCCAGGCACAAACTCAAATCTCGGTTCTCTTACTGTTCTGATATGCACGATCGTGTTTGGCGTACGATCTTTGTCACAGACCTAATGAATATGAAAGTCACTGCCACTGACCGGGTGAATAGGGCCTTGCCCTATTTGGTCACTGCCACTGACCTGGTGTGCGTAGAGTCACTGCCACTATGACCTACAGAACATGCACTGCCTTCTTGGAGAACTTGGCCCATGTCAAAGAGAAAAACGTCCCTCCGGAGAGTTACCAGAGGCCCTCACTGTCACCACGACTCTGCGCTGGGTCTTCAGAAAGGGTCACTTCCCTGGCCTCCTCGATCCAAGATACGGGTCCCCTCGCAAGGCGGTACCCTGGGAGCTCTCGATCCTTAGCGGACCCCAGCCGAAGTTTGCTGGGCCCCCGGGCCTCCTATTTAGTACCTCACCCCAGACTGAAGGTGTCTGGGATGGAACAGCAACTCCGCCTCCGGGCCTAGGGCACCCGGAGGCGACACACACACCCACCCAGGCCTAAGGTGCCTGGGTGCAGAACCACGAGGACGACCCAGGCCTCCGGGCCTAGGGCCCCCGGAGGCGACACACACACCACCCAGGCTGAAGGTGCCTGGGCGCGACCCCACTGGAAGATGGCTGCCCCTTTTTATACCCTCTCCCGACAGGCACAGCAGGTTCCCCGCCCCGCCGCACTGCTGTCAAGAGGGGATAAGAAAAGGCACAAACCTGTACTGCGGTTCAACCCGGGCCCATGTCAACAGCACCACCTATAGGCCCCAGGGAACTGTACATCAATACTATCTCCCAGGGACAGAAATGGTCCATGAACCCTAACAATTTGTGTATCTGTGCCTTATTACCACTCAGATACTTCCCCTAAATATAGCACCCCGCTACATATATATTTTAGGTTAAAAAAAAATCGCAATAAGCGTATAGTGATTGGTTTGCGCAAAAGTTATAGCACCTACAAAATAAGGGATAGAATTATGAATTTTTATTTTTATTTTTTATTAGTAATGGCGGCAATCTGCGTTTTTTATTGTGACTGCGACATTATGGCAGACACATCGGACACTTTTGACACATTTTTGGAACCATTCACATTTATACAGCGAACAGTGCTATAAATATGCACTGATTACTGTATAAATGTGACTGGCAGGGAAGGGGTTAACACTAGGGGGCAATCAAGGGGTTAACTGTGTTCCCTGCTAGGTGATTCTTACTGTGGGGGGAGGGGACTGACTGGGGGAGGTGACCGATGGTTGTCCCTATGTACAAGGGACACACCATCGGTCTCCTCTCCCTGACAGGACGTGGATCTCTTACACACAGAGATCCACGTCCCTGTCTCTGACAGCCGATCGGGGGTACCTGGCGGACATCGCGGCCACCAGGCACTCGCATCGGGACACGCGTGACACGGCGGGCACAGCTTTTCCTGGATTCACGCCCGCGGCGCGCGCATTGCGGAAGTAAACAGGAGGACGTCCATGGACGTCCTCTCAGCAATTGAGCGCCGCAATGCAGACGTCTTTTGAGCATTGCCCGGGCGCGAAGTGGATATAGACATTGTCAGAAGTAGACATGTGCACTGCTGAAAAATGTGTTCGTTTTTCGTTTCATTTGTGTTTTTGTTTTTCGTTTTTTCCGGTCATTCGTTATGATTGAAATTCAGTATTTCGAATAAATTCGTAATCCGAAAATTCAAAAAGGCGAAAATTTGAAAATCCGCAAATTCGAAAATGTAAAAATCCGAAAATAAAGAAAATTCGAAAGAATGAAAATTCAAAATAATAATTACCGTATAACACGCACCCCAAGTTTAGGAGGGAATTTTAAGGAAAAAAACTTTTAGGAGGGAAGATTAAGGATAAAAACTTACATTTAAATGCCCATCAATGCAGCCTTATCAGTGTCCATCTGCAGCCTTGCCCAATGTCCATCTGCAGCCTTGCCCAATGTCCATCTGCAGCCTTGCCCAGTGTCCATCTGCAGCCTTGCCCAGTGTCCTTGCAGCCTTGCCCAGTGTCCTTACAGCATGATCGTTTAAATTTTACCGCCGCGGCGCCGCGATATACAGAGCCGGATGTCCTGTGTACTCGGCTGTACTCGGCTCCTCTCGTCTCCTCTCGCAGTCTCGCCCAGTCCCGCCCCTTGGCCAGGCTCCTATGATGAACATAACACAGGTCCAATGGCGGGACTGGGTGTGACTGCGAGCGGAGCCGAGCCTAGCCGAGTACACAGTACACTCGGCTATGTGTATATCGGCGGCGCTCGCTCCTCTCTTCCCCTCACAGACAGCGGGGATCGGCGTATAACACGCACCCATGATTTTCCCCTGATTTTAAGGGGAAAAAAGTGCGTGTTATACGCCGATAAATTCGGTAACTAACTAACTAATAATAACTAACTATTAAATTATAGGTCTTGGAATTTCCTTTCAAATTTTGTTTGTTTTATTTCATTCGTGTTTTTTTTCCCCGGTTTTCGGGTCATTCGTTATGATCGAATTTTGGTATTTTGAATAAATTCGTAACTTCGGAAAAAATTTGAATTTCAAAATCGAAAAATTTGAAAATGCAAAAATTTGAAAATCCGCAAATTTGAAAATGCAAAAATGTGAAAATCCGCAAATTCGAAAATCAAAAAAATTCAAACATCCGGAAATAAAGAAAATCAGAAAATTTGAAAGAGCGAAAATCCGAAAATAATAATTAACTAACTAACTATAAATAACTAACTATTAATTTATAGGTCTTGGAATATCCTTTCAAATTTTGTTTGTTTAATTTTTTTTTTTTTTGTTTTTCGTGTCATTTTTTATGATCGAAATTCGGTATTTCTAATAAATTTGTAACTTTGGAAAAATTTGAATTTCTAAATCCGAAAATTCAGAAATTCAAAAATCCAGAAAATTCGTAAATTAGTAATTCCTGATCTAATAAGGTGGGTACCATGAGAGGGAACCTTTTCCTCCCGGGCTGAATCTGGCCTGGTTTACAAGGCTTGTCCCTGGTGGAGGACTCTCCCTAAGGCCCCTTTCACACTGGGGCAGTTTGCAGGCGCTATTGCACTAAAAATAGCGCGTGTAAACCGACCCTAAACAGCGGCTGCTGTTTCTCCAGTGTGAAAGCCCGAGGGGCTTTCACACTGTAGTGGTGTGCTAGCAGGGCCGCTCCAAAAGTCCTGCTAGCCGCATCTTTGGAGTGGTGAAGGAGTGGTGTGTTTACCGCTCCTCCACCGCTCCTGCCCATTGAAATCAATGGGACACTGCGGCTATACCGCCGGCAATGTACCTCTGCAGAGGCACTTTGCGGTGGTTTTTAACCCTTTTTCGGCCACTAGCGTGGGTTAAAACCGCAGCGAACACGCCACAATTACGACGGTAAAACGCGGCAAAAAGGGGCCTAAGGCCCAGTGTGAAAGGGGCCTAAGGCTGGGTTCACATCTGAGCACAGCAGGTACGCGCTCATGTTTTTTGCGCCTTTTGGAGCATTTCTGCTTGTGTGCACATAGGGCAGCCTAATTACTTGCATGGCTGCCCTATGCATGACAAAGGATCAAAATAAGCTCCGAAACCTTTTTACCACACAAATGCTTGCTTGCTACCCATATTTGGGGTGCCAATGTGCGTTACAGAAATGCTAAGTGTGTGTAGCAAGGTCCTGGGTCTCCTTTGGTCTAATGAGAACCTCCAGAGTTGGGGACAGCTGACATCCTTCTGTGTAGAGTGGGTTACAAGGCATGGTGGGTGCCAATCCACTGCCACTGGATCCCCTAAGCTCTTCCAACCTTCTCACTCAGTATCTTCCTCAAGCGTCACCCCCGCTTCCCTGCTGGGTCCCTAGCTTGCCATTCACAGATACTCCTCAAGTGTCACCACGCTGGCCTGCTCAGTCCCTGGCTAGGCACACAATATTGCTCTGCAAGCGTCACCTCCACTGGCTGGGTCCCTGGCTTGACACCTGCTGAAGTTTCCCAATTCTTTACCATCCCCGGTTGGTGAGAATTCTGCTCTGGTACTTGCTTCAGCTACTCACTGTGGTCCCTGGTAATAAGGTGGTCGGTCCCTTAGTGGCGACAGCTTCCCTTCTACCTCCGAAAATGAGAGGTACTCCGTTCAGCAGAACCATTACTTTTGGTTGGACTGCCGCTTTCTTAACCCTGCACTGCTCTCTTGCTTCTGGATAGGCAGACAGCCTAGCAGCCCGGGGCAGCACAATACACGTCCACCCAGACAGCCGTCCAGGTGGCACAGAACACAGATCACCTGATGCCACCCAAATATATAGGTTCTCCAAGCATTCCACGGGATTCAAGAAAACCCCTGCCCATTGGCTGAGATACCCCATATATTCCTAATCTGTCCTTGCTTTGCCCTTGTCTTATCTAATGTCGCCCGGTACCCGGCCACCTAGCGACAGAAGAGAGAAGTGCAGCAATTCCAGAATTAGAGCGAAGTCGTTGACCCCCTAGCAATTAGCCAAGCCAACTACCACTTGGCAAATACATTTAAGAGCAACCCTGCCTAAACATCAGGGTGCTACATGTGAATGGTGCCTAAGTCCAGCCATAGATGGTTCGAATCTCGGTCGGTTCAGCAGGAACTGGCCAAAATTCCAACCGTGTGTTGGCAGGCTGAATCTACCAAGTTGATCACTGAATGTACCAAGTGGCAGGACTGGCATTGACAGGTCCCTAATGAGCAGGGTTCACCTGGCTTTGGCTTAGGTAGCACATAATGTGCCTTGCCGCTATCAGAAGCCTTGCGTCCTTGGGGGGTTCAGGGTTTGTAGTCCTTCATCCTTGGACATTGGACTATTACTGTACCCTTTATTATTTACATTTTTTTGTGTGCTGTTTTACGGTCACTTTTTGTTCAAGAGTTTTCGAGGAGCTCAAAAAAAAAACTTGTTTTAGGTGACTCCCCCAGGACTGCTGTTAGAAACCACGGAGCCCCATGCATCCAACCTGAAAGGTCCCCCTCTGCCAAAATAAACACAGTTTACTATGTTTCAGTCATGAATAAACACAGGAGTGATCAGTACCCATCACTCATTGTGATCATTCAGGAAAAGAAGGGGCTGGTAAATGTGACATATTTACCAGACCCTTCCCCACTGTCCATTCTGAAGGATCCTATTGTGTCCTTGCAGGTGCCGATGGGAAGGAGGGGTAAACATATGGTGCACAGGGACGGTGATCGGTGCAGGAGTGGGGGGGGGTGGCGGGGGCTAGACATGTGTGGTTTGTTTCGCTCCAAATTAAAATTCGGACTAATTTTCGTTATTGGGAAATTCGGATGTATCCAAATTTCCGAATTAGAATAGTACCGAATTGAAAAGGATCTGAAATGATGGGAAAAAAAATTCGGACGAAATTCTAATTCAAATAGTTTTTGAATACTTTTCGAAATCGACTAGTTTTCAAATTTGAATCGTTTTCCAATTTCCAAAGAGAATGACATTTTTTTTTCCTATTCTATTCCTTTGTTTTCTAGTCTATTTTATTCTTTTTGGAAATTGGAAAACTATTCAAATTCTAAAACTTTACGAATTTGAAAACTTTTCGAATTCGATTCAAAAACTTTTCGAATCAATTCGAAAACAAATAAACAAAATGAATTCCTAAAACGAATTAAACAAATTAAAGGAATTTAACTAAACAAATTTATGTAAATAACGAAACGAAAAAAAGCAAATTCTTTCGTTCTGCACATGTCTAGCGGGGGCAATTACTGGAACTGATCCCCTCTATGGCTCTCTCTGCAGCAGCTGAAAACCGGCGGGAGGGAGAGGAGAAGAAGCCAGCTTAGACCCCTTTCACACTGGGTCGTTTGCAGGCGCTATATCGCTAAAAATAGCGCCTGCAAAGCGACCCTAAAGAGCCGCTGCTGTCTCTCCAGTGTGAAAGCCCCGAGGGCTTTCACACTGGAGCGGTGCGCTATCAGGACGGTAAAAAAGTCCTGCTAGCCGCATCTTTGGAGCAGTGAAGGGGCGGCGTGTTTACCGCTCCTCCACTGCTCCTGCCCATTGAAATCAATGGGGCACCGCAGCTATACCGCCCGCAAAGCACCTTTCTTGGCCGCTAGAGGGGGGGTAAAAGCGCCTCGCTAGCAGCCAAATAGCGCAGCGAAATTGACGGTAAAGCACCGCTAAAAATAGCGGCGCTTCACCGCCGACGCCGCCCCCTCCCCAGTGTGAAAGGGGCCTTACAGCTGCTGCAGAAAATGCCATACAGGGAATTGGTTCCAGTAATTGCCCCCCCCCCCTCCCCACCGGGTCGATCACCCTCCCTGGCCACATCCGATTCGCCCTGCTGCCCGGCCCCCCCTGCTGGTACAGGAGGACTGGTGGTACCCCCTTATCCACGGCCCTGGCCTCCCCTGCATCTATAAGAGGGAAGATATTCATTGTTTCTTTTTCTCCTTGCTAGAGGAAAAGTCCCTTGATAAAAAGTTAAAGTATCTAAAACAGGGCCAGGTTAGTAATAGTTTCAGTGTTAGCTTTAGCCCCAGTTCACACTAAAACGCGCTCCATGCGCATTTCCCACACCACATTCAAAATGCACTGCCTTTGCAATCTGCAGCGGGTGTCAACGACACCCCCAAACGCAAGCCACGAACGCAGTGCGTTCGCCTGCACTTGATCACATGGTACAAAACTACCACATGGTCCGGTTGCAGTGCATTTTTAAAAACACTGGTACAATTTGGGCCCATTCTGCCCTGATTCACACTAGAGCACGGTACCGGAAACATTCAAAATGAATGGCCTCGAATCGCACCGCACTGAATCGCATGTGAATTGCACAGAAATGCGGCGTTGGTTCCTGTGCGATTCATAGGCAATTCATACTGTGAATCTAGCCTGAAGGATAGTGTCAGTATTAGAGTCTTTGGGGTTGATTTACTAAAGACAAATTACCCTCTGCAAGTGCAATTGCTCCAGAGCTTAGTAAATGAGGTAAGCCTTCACTTTGCAAAGACTACCCAATCACAAGCAAGGAAAATAAAAAAACAAAATTTTTTCTTGCACATCATTGGTTGATGGAAGTCAGCAGAGCTTCTGCTCATTTACTAAGATCTGGAGCAACTGAAAAGTGCACAGTCTATTTGCCTTTAGTAAATAAACCCCAGTGTGTACACCTTCGTTGTTGTCATTGGGAGGAATTGTACCCCTTCGTTGGTGTCATTGGGAGAGGAATTGTACACATTCGTTGGTGTCATTGGGAGGAATTGTACCCCTTTATTGGTGTCATTGGGAGGAATTGTACACCTTTATTTGTGTCATTGGGAGGAATTGTACCCCTTTATTGGTGTCATTGGGAGGAATTGTACACCTTTATTGGTGTCATTGGGAGGAATTGTACACCTTCATTGGTGTCATTGGGAGGAATTGTACCCCTTCATTGGTGTTAGTGGGAGGAATTGTACCCCTTCATTGGTGTCTGTGGGAGGAATTGTACCCCTTCATTGGTGTCATTGGGAGGAATTGTACACCTTCATTGGGAGGAATTGTACGCCTTCATTGGTGTCATTGGGAGGAATTGTACACCTTTATTGGTGTCATTGGGAGGAATTGTACACCTTTATTGGTGTCATTGGGAGGAATTGTACACCTTCATTGGTGTCATTGGGAGGAATTGTACACCTTTATTGGTGTCATTGGGAGGAATTGTACACCTTCATTGGTGTCATTGGGAGGAATTGTACCCCTTCATTGGTGTCAGTGGGAGGAATTGTACCCCTTCATTGGTGTCTGTGGGAGGAATTGTACCCCTTCATTGGTGTCATTGGGAGGAATTGTACACCTTCATTGGGAGGAATTGTACCCCTTCATTAGTGTCATTGGGAAGAATTGTACCCTTCATTAGTGTCATTGGGAGGAATTGCACCCCTTCATTGGTGTCATTGGGAGGAATTGTACCCCTTCATTGGTGTCAGTGGGAGGAATTGTACCCCTTCATTGGTGTCATTGGGAGGAATTGTACACCTTCATTGGGAGAAATTGTAACCCCTTCATTGGTGTCATTGCGAGAGGAATTGTACACCTTCGTTGGTGTCATTGGGAGGAATTGTAACCCCTTCATTGGTGTGTCATTGGGAAGAATTGTACCCCTTCATTGGTGTCATTGGGAGGAATTGTACCCCTGCATTGGTGTCATTGGGAGGAATTGTAACCCCTTCATTGGTGTCATTGGGAGGAATTGTACCCCTTCATTGGTGTCATTGGGAGGAATTGTACCCCTTCATTGGTGTCATTGGGAGGAATTGTACACCTTTTATTGGTATCATTGGGAGGAATTGTACCCCTTCATTGGTGTCAGTGGGAGGAATTGTACACCTTTATTGTTGTCATTGGGAGGAATTGTAACCCCTTCATTAGTGTCATTGGGAGGAATTGTACACCTTTATTGGTGTCATTGGGAGGAATTGTAACCCCTTCATTGGTGTCATTGGGAAAAATTGTACCCCTTCATTGGTGTCATTGGGAGGAATTGTACTCCTTCATTGGTGTCAGTGGGAGGAATTGTACACCTTTATTGGTGTCATTGGGAGGAATTGTACCCCTTCATTGGTGTCATTGGGAGGAATTGTACACCTTTTATTGGTGTCATTGGGAGGAATTGTACCCCTTCATTGGTGTCAGTGGGAGGAATTGTACACCTTTATTGTTGTCATTGGGAGGAATTGTAACCCCTTCATTAGTGTCATTGGGAGGAATTGTACACCTTTATTGGTGTCATTGGGAGGAATTGTAACCCCTTCATTGGTGTCATTGGGAGGAATTGTAACCCCTTCATTAGTGTCATTGGGAGGAATTGTACACCTTTATTGGTGTCATTGGGAGGAATTGTAACCCCTTCATTGGTGTCATTGGGAAAAATTGTACCCCTTCATTGGTGTCATTGGGAGGAATTGTACTCCTTCATTGGTGTCAGTGGGAGGAATTGTACACCTTTATTGGTGTCATTGGGAGGAATTGTAACCCCTTCATTGGTGTCAGTGGGAGGAATTGTACACCTACATTGGGAGGAATTGTACACCTTTATTGGTGTCATTGGGAGGAATTGTAACCCCTTCATTGGTGTCATTGGGAGAGGAATTGTACCCCTACATTGGTGTCATTGGGAGGAATTGTACCCCTACATTGGTGTCATTGGGAGGAATTGTACCCCTTCATTGGTGTCATTGGGAGGAATTGTACCCCTTCATTTGTGTCATTGGGAGGAATTGTACCCCTTCATTTGTGTCATTGGGAGGAATTGTACACCTTTTATTGGTGTCATTGGGAGGAATTGTAACCCCTTCATTGGTGTCATTGGGAGGAATTGTACCCCTTCATTGGTGTCATTGGGAGGAATTGTACCCCTTCATTGGTGTCAGTGGGAGGAATTGTACACCTTCATTGGGAGGAATTGTACACCTTTATTGTTGTCATTGGGAGGAATTGTAACCCCTTCATTGGTGTCATTGGGAGAGGAATTGTACACCTTCGTTGTTGTCATTGGGAGGAATTGTAACCCTTCATTGGTGTCATTGGGAGAGGAATTGTACACCTTCGTTGGTGTCATTGGGAGGAATTGTAACCCTTCATTGGTGTCATTGGGAGAGGAATTGTACACCTTCGTTGGTGTCATTGGGAGGAATTGTAACCCCTTCATTGGTGTCATTGGGAGGAATTGTATACCTTCGTTGGTGTCATTGGGAGGAATTGTACCCCTTCATTGGTGTCATTGGGAGGAATTGTACACCTTCATTGGTGTCATTGGGAGGAATTGTAACCCCTTCATTGGTGTCATTGGGAGAGGAATTGTACATCTTCGTTGTTGTCATTGGGAGGAATTGTAACCCTTCATTGGTGTCATTGGGAGAGGAATTGTACCCCTTCATTGGTGTCATTGGGAGAGGAATTGTACACCTTCGTTGGTGTCATTGGGAGGAATTGTAACCCCTTCATTGGTGTCATTGGGAGGAATTGTATACCTTCGTTGGTGTCATTGGGAGGAATTGTACCCCTTCATTGGTGTCAGTGGGAGGAATTGTACCCCTTCATTGGTGTCAGTGGGAAGAATTGTACCCCTTCATTGGTGTCATTGGGAGGAATTGTACACCTTCATTGGAAGGAATTGTACGCCTTCATTGGTGTCATTGGGAGAAATTGTACCCCTTCATTGGTGTCAGTGGGAGGAATTGTACACCTTCATTGGGAGGAATTGTACACCTTTATTGGTGTCATTGGGAGGAATTGTAACCCCTTCATTGGTGTCATTGGGAGAGGAATTGTACACCTTCATTGGTGTCATTGGGAGGAATTGTACTCCTTCATTGGTGTCAGTGGGAGGAATTGTACACCTTTATTGGTGTCATTGGGAAGAATTGTACCCCTTCATTGGTGTAATTGGGAGGAATTGTAACCCCTTCATTGGTGTCATTGGGAGGAATTGTACCCCTTCATTTGTGCCATTGGGAGGAATTGTACCCCTTCATTGGTGTCATTGGGAGGAATTGTACCCCTTCATTTGTGTCATTGGGAGAAATTGTAACCCCTTCATTGGTGTGTCATTGGGAAGAATTGTACCCCTTCATTGGTGTCATTGGGAGGAATTGTAACCCCTTCATTGGTGTCATTGGGAGAGGAATTGTACACCTTCGTTGGTGTCATTGGGAGGAAATGTAACCCCTTCATTGGTGTGTCATTGGGAAGAATTGTACCCCTTCATTGGTGTCATGGGGAGGAATTGTAACCCCTTCATTGGTGTCATTGGGAGGAATTGTACCCCTTCATTTGTGCCATTGGGAGGAATTGTACCCCTTCATTTGTGTCATTGGGAGGAATTGTAACCCCTTCATTGGTGTGTCATTGGGAAGAATTGTACCCCTTCATTGGTGTCATTGGGAGGAATTGTACCCCTTGATTGGTGTCATTGGGAGGAATTGTAACCCCATTCATTGGTGTCATTGGGAGGAATTGTACCCCTTCATTGGTGTCATTGGGAGGAATTGTACCCCTTCATTGGTGTCATTGGGAGAAATTGTACACCTTCATTGGTGTCATTGGGAGGAATTGTACACCTTTTATTGGTGTCATTGGGAGGAATTGTAACCCCTTCATTGGTGTCATTGGGAGGAATTGTACCCCTTCATTGGTGTCAGTGGGAGGAATTGTACACCTTTATTGTTGTCATTGGGAGGAATTGTGACCCCTTCCTTGGTGTCATTGGGAGGAATTGTACACCTTCATTGGTGTCATTGGGAGGAATTGTACACCTTTATTGGCGTCATTGGGAGGAATTGTAACCCCTTCATTGGTGTCATTGGGAAAAATTGTACCCCTTCATTGGTGTCATTGGGAGGAATTGTACACCTTTATTGGTGTCATTGGGAGGAATTGTACGCCTTCTTTGGTGTCATTGGGAGAAATTGTACCCCTTCATTGGTGTCAGTGGGAGGAATTGTACACCTACATTGGGAGGAATTGTACACCTTTATTGGTGTCATTGGGAGGAATTGTAACCCCTTCATTGGTGTCATTGGGAGAGGAATTGTACACCTTCGTTTTTGTCATTGGGAGGAATTGTAACCCTTCATTGGTGTCATTGGGAGGAATTGTACCCCTACATTGGTGTCATTGGGAGGAATTGTACACCTTTTATTGGTGTCATTGGGAGGAATTGTAACCCCTTCATTGGTGTCATTGGGAGGAATTGTACCCCTTCATTGGTGTCATTGGGAGGAATTGTACCCCTTCATTGGTGTCATTGGGAGGAATTGTACCCCTTCATTGGTGTCAGTGGGAGGAATTGTACACCTTCATTTAGAGGAATTGTACCCCTTCATTGGGAGGAATTGTACCCCTTCATTGGTGTCATTGGGAGGAATTGTACACCTTCATTTGGAGGAATTGTACCCCTTCATTGGGAGGAATTGTACCCCTTCATTGGGAGGAATTGTACACCTTTGTTGGTGTCATTGGGAGGAATTGTAACCCCTTCATTGGTGTCATTGGGAGGAATTGTACCCCTTCATTGGTGTCATTGGGAGAGGAATTGCACACCTTCGTTGGTGTCATTGGGAGGAATTGTACACCTTTGTTGTTGTCATTGGGAGGAATTGTAACCCCTTCATTGGTGTCATTGGGAGGAATTGTATACCTTCGTTGGTGTCATTGGGAGGAATTGTACCCCTTCATTGGTGTCATTGGGAGGAATTGTACACCTTCATTGTTGTCAGTGGGGGGAATTGTGCCCCAAGGGCCCGATAAAGGCAAGCAAAAGGCCACATCTGGCCCCCGAGCCCCAGTTTGGGCCCCCTGGCCTAGAAGATAACCACACACACATATAAATGAAGAAATTAGGAAGCAGATTCACCATTCTGATTGCACAATATACATTTTTAATAAACACTGAACACATGTTCTGTACTAATAATAATATCACAATAAAAATATACCACAAATACTACATAATTATTTTACATTATCTACAAGAGGCGGAGCGCAATCTAATTACAAGCGGTAAGAAAATACTTTGATACATATTTTAAAAAAAATTGCCGTAAGTCATATATAATGTTCTGTACACTTTGAAAATACACATTCGAACGCTCTTGGACCACTCCAGGGTCCGGAGCCACAGGCCACCTTGATTTTCCAGGCTGCCGCAAGAGACGGTACATAATTATTCTGAAAAATAAATATCTTTAATTATATTTTCATTTATTACTGCTCAACATTTTATACCGAGGAAAAAAAAAAAATCAACCGAAACTTCTATTAAAGGGAATGTTTAAAGGGAACATCATGGGGACAATGCGACTCTTCTATAAAAGTGCTTCATTAGATTAAGAGCAATTCATTCATTTTTGTCCCTCCTAAAAGGGGTTTGGCTTCTTTACAATAAGAAATGGTTGCTGTTTTTTAATGCATGGTGCGTCCCTTCCTTCTATATTTCATAAGGGAAGGATACCTGTGTGAGAACCATTGAATAGAAGCTGCCATTATCAGACAACATTCGCTGTATAGTTTAATCTTCACTACTCTGCAGTGTTTGTTCACTTTGCTTATTAAATTATGATAAGCTTTTTTCACTCTAAATATCCAATCAGGTGCAAGGGAAATAAAAAAACAAAACAAAAAAAAACAGGGTTGTTGCTCGCACATGATTGGACGATTGACGTGAACACAGCTTTGCCTTATCTACTAAGCTAAGTGAACACAAAGTCCAATGAATAGTGTCATAGAGAAGATGAGAATGACAGAGATGATACCTTTAAAAATAAGTCGGCAATAACAGTTGTCATAATTCTAGCCTGACACTGACAGGTCCCCCTTAAAAAATGATCAATGAGTTAATTCAGGAATATTGAACATACATATATATATGTTTTTTTTTCAGCGGGAACGGGGGGGGGGGGGGACACACAGTATGTATATAATGACAAGGAGTGCTAGGTGTGCTGGAGGGTCTATTGCTGCTGCCTCCAGCCCCCAGTCAATTGTTAATGGGAGAGATCTATTGTTGAGGGAGGGGTCTATTGTTGCTGGCTACTGGCAGATATTGTTGCTAGGGTGTATCTATTGTAGCTGAAAGGGGGGGCTATCGTTCCTGGGGGATCTATAGTTGCCGAGAGGGATCTATTGTTGTTAGGGAGATCAGTTGCTGCTGAGGAGGTCTATTGTTCCTGGGGATCTATTGTTGCTAGAGAGATCAGTTGTTGCTGAGGAGGTTCATTGTTCCTGGGGATCTATTGTTGCTAGAGAGATCAGTTGTTGCTGAGGAGGTCTATTGTTCCTGGGGATCTATTGTTGAAGAGAGATCAGTTGTTGCTGAGGAGGTCTATTGTTCCTGGGGATCTATTGTTGTTAGGGAGATCAGTTGTTGCTGAGGAGGTCTACTGTTCCTGGGGATCTATTGTTGTTAGGGAGAACAGTTGCTGCTGAGGAGGTCTATTGTTCCTGGGGATCTATTGTTGAAGAGAGATCAGTTGTTGCTGAGGAGGTCTATTGTTCCTGGGGATCTATTGTTGTTAGGGATATCAGTTGTTACTGAGGAGGTCTATTGTTCCTGGGGATCTATTGTTGTTAGGGAGATCAGTTGTTGCTGAGGAGGTCTATTGTTCCTGGGGATCTATTGTTGTTAGGGAGATCAGTTGCTGATGAGGAGGTCTATTGTTCCTGGGGATCTATTGTTGAAGAGAGATCAGTTGTTGCTGAGGAGGTCTATTGTTCCTGGGGATCTATTGTTGTTAAAGAGATCAGTTGTTGCTGAGGAGGTCTATTGTTCCTGGGGATCTATTGTTGTTAAAGAGATCAGTTGTTGCTGAGGAGGTCTATTGTTCCTGGGGATCTATTGTTGTTAGAGAGATCAGTTGTTGCTGAGGAGGTCTATTGTTGCTGGGAGGGATCTATTTTTTCTGGGGGGGGCTCTATTGCTGCTGGCTGCAGGCAGGGCTGGGACAAAGGGTGGGCAGGAGGGGTGGCTGCCCTAGGTGCGGTGGGGATTTGGGGGGGTTTTGCTAAAAGGGTGATTTAGAGGGGGGATTTGTGCTAGGAAAGGGGATTGGGGGGATTTGTGCTAGTAGGGATGATTGGGGGACTTGTGCTAGGAGGGGAAATTTGGGGCGCGATTAGTGCTCGGCGAAGGGATTTGGGGGGGATTTGTGCTGGGAGATGGAAATTTGGAGGAGGGAGAGGATTTACACTCAGAGGGAAAATTTGAGGGGTAGAGGATTTGTGCTAGGAGGGGGGATTTGGGGAGGGAGAGGGGGAATTTCTGTTTGGGAAGAATTTTGGTTTGCAAAGGGAATTTATGCTTTGGGGTAAGTGTGAAGATTCGTGTTTTTTTTTTTTTTTTTTGGAGGGGAGGGATTTTTGCTGAAACATAATGCTCATACATTTTGAGGGGGGGGGGGGGTCTTCATCCTGGGCACTAGGTGGCCATGTCCTGGCACTGGCTGCAGGTGACCTGTTTTACTGCCTTTTATTTGCAAATTATATACAAACTACTTAGCAGCAAAAAAAATTCTACTAGGTTCTGTATTCTAAGGGGTGGCACTGGGAGGTGGGACTGAGGGGGTGGAACTGAGGGATGGAGCTTGGAGGTGGGTAGAGGGCGGAGATTAGGGTGACATGAAAGGGGGGAGTACCTGCACCTATTCACTGAGAAAAAAAATCCCTGTATATATATATATATATATATATATATATATATATATATTACAATGTATGTATGTATACTTTTGTCTTTAGAAAACCAATAGCTGCTTTCAGGCTTCTTTGGATTACTGCACATCATTGCACTTTGCACCGTATCAAATTTAATTAAATTAGGCCCCAAATAGAACTATGAACAATGCCCTTATTAAAAGGGGGGAAAAAAAGAAATAAGTTAGATGCCAACTTGCTTGAGAAAATGCTAGTTCCCTGGCTGTCATGTTGATCCTTCTTCTTTATGACCTAGGCAGCTATCACTTTCAGAATGGGGTATGCAATGGCATTATATGCATTTGCTTCATGACAGGTTCCCTTTAATAAGACAAGGTACAATTTACAAAATGCAGGTACCCTCAGTAACCAATCAGCAGTCATCTTCTGTTGTCCTGACTGCTCTGAACCAATGAAAGATCTTACCATTCAAGGCAAGGTGACAGGTTCACCTGACATGACATGCCCACCAGCCACAGGTACTCTCCAATGCTCCATTCATCTGTTATGCCCACAGAAATACCCAGTACTTCCAGGTATGGGGGGGGGGGGGCACATGTGATCTTCCCACCTTTTTTTCCCTGTGCTCGAGCAGTTGTCAGGCCTAAACATGTAGGGGATGGGAGAAGGTCCATTGGACTTAGGGCTCCAACAGGCAAACGGAGTGGTGGGGAACATGGAAGAGGTACGTATCAGGGTGACCTGTCAAATGAACCTGCCACTTTTCCCAAAATCTGCTTGATTACTATGAGGTTGATTTACTAAAAGCGTGTAAAATCTGGTGTAGCTCTTCATAGAAACCAATGAGCTTCCAGTTTTTTTTTTGTCAAACCTTAATTGAACAAGCTGAAGTTAGAAGTTGATTGGCTACCATGCACAGCTGCACCAGATTTTTCACTCTCCAGTTTTTGTAAATCAACCCCAATGTATCACTGCACTTAGAACATCACCCTTATGTTGCATTGATAAATAAGACCATTTGACTTCTTAAAATCTGGTTTAAGCGCGTTTGACACAGTTATCAGCTTTCGCCATAAAGCTTTGGCAGTTTTTTTTTCCCAATTTCTCAAAAATAAAATCTCAGTCCTTCAAAAAGAAATTAGAGTATATAAAAATCTGTATATCAGTAACGTAGCTTTAACGGTCAGAGAGTGACCCGAGAGTTCCATTGGAGAAAAATATCCAATTCAGTCTAGTGGGACGGAGCCCCCTGGGTTTACAATGAAGTCCCAGTCTTTGGTGGCCCAAGTCTAGCTTGAGATAAGCCTGCTGATTTTGCTCAGTCTTTTTTTGTCCCGGGTGTGGTGGCCATGATGGTGGGGGTGGATGGGTTTGACGTTGCCTTCGTAGTTGTGGCTGGACTCGTTGTGTTGCCTGGTGTATCTTTTACACTTGCAGGAAGTAACTACTGTCACTTTGTAGGTTCTGCTGGTGCCGTCCGCGCACTGCAGCTGTATGCGTTGGGTCCGTGTTTTGTCGTTGACGCAACGCCATTCCTGGGTGCTCCTGCGGCTCCAGTATTTGAGACCGTAGCCACCTCCGATCCAGTTGGGTAAAATGGGAAGAGGAAGGCACTCTCCAGCACAAACCAGTTCCTTTAATGGCCTCAAACTAGTGCACTGACCATCCGATATATACTTGGTGGACCTTAGTTCTCGGCACCCAACTTGATTATGGCCTACAAAAAAGATTAAATAAATGAATATTAATTAATACTTACATGTATATTTTGCTATAAATTATAAGCGTATTAACAACTGTATTTGTCTCACACAATTGGACAATATTCACTCTCAATTTTCATATTTCAGTTTTTGGTGTCTGCCTGTCTCTAAAGCTGGATACACACTATACAAATTTCTTTAGATTCTTTTCCTTTAGATTTACCAAAACCATATAATATGAGATCAAACCTGAACACTTTAAATTTGTATGCAATCAGGCAGGCTTTTGCACTACATAGTTTAAGGTAAATCTAAAAGGAAATCTAACAAAAGTTGTATAGTGTGTATCCAGCTTAAAGCAGAGTTTTTTTTTTTTAAAAGCCAGCAGCTACAAATACTGGAGCTGCTGACTTTTAAAATATGGACACTTATCTGTCTAGGGTGCCCGCGATGTCGGCAGCCGAGGTCGAGCAATCGATCGTCCCTCGGCTGCACCCGCCGCCATCCTCGGTGAGGGAATCGCGAAGTGAAGAGTTGCGGCTTCACTGCCTGGTTCCCTACTGCGCATGCGCGAGTATTGTGGCGTGCCGTCACTGGTCCCCGCTCTCTCCTGGGAACAGTGTATTTCCCAAGAAACAGCAGGGGGGGGGGGGAGAAGGGGCGTGACTCCCGCAGGAGTCTATGCCCGAAAGTGGGTGCAAATACCTGTCTTAGACAGGTATCTGCACCCCCCTCCCCCCTGAAAGGTGCCAAATGTGACACCGGAGGGGGGGAGGGTTCCGAAAAGCGGAAGTTCAATTTTTGGGTGGAACTCCGCTTTAAGCGACTCTATTCCTGGATCTGCACACCTGCTGTTCCCATTATGAGTGTTTCTCACTACCCCTGTTTTTATTTTGTAGAGAATGTAACAAGAGGAGCTAGAACCCACAAAGGTGAGCGGGAACACCCAAAATCCCAGATGGACAGGAGCAGAGTCAGGAATTATTGCTGAATCCTAGTACCCCAGACATATAAAAATTCAGTGGCTCACCTAACCCATCATGCTCCAATAACTAAGATATCATTTTCCTGGTGCCAACAGGGCAGCATACATGTGGTAGTATGCTGCCATGGATTGGCGCTAGGAAAGGAAAATTATGGTAAGTATTTGATACAATTTTCCATTTTTGGGTGGGCTAACTCTTGGAGTGATCATTTCACCTAAACGCTTGTCAATGCTACGTCTTTAATCAGTACTGTCTCACTGATCTTGGGCCCCTTACATAAAAAAATTTTTTTCTTAACTGAATTCTTCAAACAGTCGTTACTGTGAACCCAAGACAAGGCCAAGTGTGCCTGTTCAGTGTCTAAACAAGTACCCCTACCTACATTTTCCAGTGTATGGAAGATTCTAAGAAGGGATTTTTTAACAGTTGAATTTTTCTATTTCCATTTCAAGTTTATGATTAGCTTAGGCTCCATTGCCAAGAGTTACAGGCTGTGTGTTGCTTACTGGACTACTTACTGCTAATACAACCATAAATGATTGAAGTAGGGTGTGATCTTCAAAGGCCCACCACCTAAATTGATCATTGGCCTTCTTTTCGAGAGAGGGGCTTGATTACTGGAGCAGCCATTCTCAACCAGAGTTTCGTGGAACTCTAATGGTCCTCCAGGGGTTGGTTGGGTTTGCTTGGGCTGTGGCAGATTTACTTCTCATCTGATGGGACCAGCATAGTTCACACCTGATGGTGACAGCAGTGTATGGAAGATTCTAAGAAGGAATTTTTTAGCAGTTGGATTTTTCTATTTCCATTTCATGTTTATGATAGCTTAGGCTCCATTGCCAAGAGTTACAGGCTGTGTGTTGCTTACTGGACTACTTACTGCTAATACAACCATAAATGATTGAAGTAGGATGTGACCTTCAAAGGCCCACCACCTAAATTAATCATTGGCCTTCTTTTCGGTAGAGGGGCTTGATTACTGGAGCAGCCATTCTCAACCAGATTTTCGTGGAACTCTAATGGTCCTCCAGGGGTTGGTTGGGTTTCCTTAGGTTGTGGCAGATTTACTTCCCATCTGATGGGACCAGCATAGTTCACACCTGATGGTGACAGCAGTGTATGGAAGATTCTAAGATGGAATTTTTTAGCAGTTGGATATTTCTATTTCCATTTCGTGTTTATTACTAGCTTAGGCTCCAGGCTGTGTGTTACATGCTGTACTACTTACTGCTATTACAAACATAAACAATTCAAGTAGGATGTGGCCTTTAAATGCCCACTACCTAAATTGATGATTGGCCTTCTTTTCTGAGGAGCTTTATTACTGTGGCTTTCTAGAGCAGCCGTTCTCAACCAGTAACAGAGTTATGTGGAACCCTAATGTTCCTCCAGAGGTTGGTTGGGGTTCCTTGAGCTGTGGGTGACTTATCTCCCTTCTGATGGTACCAGCATAGTTGACCCCTCATCTGATGGTGCCTGCAGATCTAGCAGCATGACACCAATGATCTTTTTTGCTGTCTGTAAGAGTGTAATGCCGCGTACACACGGTCGGAATTTCCGACAACAAATGTTCGATGGGAGCTTTTTGTCGGAAATTCCGTCCGTGTGTAGGCTCCATCGGACATTTGCTGTTGGAATTTCCCACAACAAGAATTTGAGAGCTGGTACTCAAATTTTCCGACAACAAAATCCGTTCTCGTAAATTCCGATCATGTGTGGACAATTCCGAAGCACAAAATTCCACGCATGCTCAGATTCGAGTACGAGACGGAAGCGCTCGGTCTGGTAAAACTAGCGTTCCTAATGGAGATAGCACATTCGTCACGCTGTAACGGACTGAAAAGCACGAGGCTGAAAAGTGAGAATCGTCTCTCACCAAACTTTTACTAACACGACTGGTATTGAACTTCCCTTTAATAGTGCCGTCGTACGTCTTGTACGTCATCGCATTCTTGCCGTTCGGAATTTCCGACAACATTTGTGCGACCGTGTATGTGCAAGACAAGTTTGAGCCAGCATCCGTCGGAAAAAAATCCACGGTTTTGTTGTCGGAATTTCTGATCGTCTGTACGCGGCATTAGAGTTCTGACCACCACTGTAAGGGGTCATCCTAACCACATAAGGAGAAATGTTCCAATCACCCCTCAAAAAATTTATATTAGCAGGTATTCCCTGAGACATGGACAATTTTTTAGTGTTTCCCCGGTGTGAAAAGGTTGAGGCCACTTTCACACTGAGGCGCTTGAAAACTGCCAGTAAAACACTGAGCTCTTTTGAAGCGCTTTTGAGGCGCTTTTGAAGCGCTTTCAATTAGATTCAATGGAGAGGGGCGTTTTTTCAGTGCACTGCCCCAGTGTGAAAGGATTCATTGATTTTAATGGAAATACGTTTTCAGGTGCTTTTTTTAGCGTGAAAGCGCCTGAAAAGCGCCTCAGAGGGGAAAGGGGCCTTAGAAAGGCTATTCTAGAGTAATGCTAGCTCAAGAAAGGATAGGCGTGGGACCTCAATTTAGTTGACCTTGTCACACCTTTTACCAATCACTGTATTTTGCAATAGGTGGAATTATTATTGAAATGTATCTAATGCGGCGTACACACGATCGTTTTTCATGCCATTTTTTAAACCGACGTTTTTCTCGTCGTTTTTCCTCTCAAGCCTGTCTTGCGTACACACGATCATTAAAAAAAACGTTCGAGCAAAGCGCGGTGACGTACAACACGTACGACGGCACTATAATTGGGAAGTTCCATTCAGATGGCGCCACCCTTCATGTTAGTAAAGTTTGTTGAGCGACGATTCGCGCTTTTCAGCCTCGTGCTTTTCAGTCCGTTACAGCGTGACGAATGTGCTATCTCCATTACGAACGCTAGTTTTACCAGAACGAGCGCTCCCGTCTCATACTTGATTCTGAGCATGCGCGTTTTTTTCTCCTCGTGAAAGCATACACACTATTGTTTTTCACGTCGTTAAAAAAAACGACATGAAAAACGACGTGAAAAAATAGAGCATGTTCGAAATTTTTAATGGCCGTTTTTCACGTCGTTAAAAATGCTCTGGAGCCTACACACGATCATTTTTAATGCCCATTTTTAAAAATGGCATTTTTAACGGCATGAAAAACGATCGTGTGTATGGGGCATAAGTCCTAAAATTATTATTTTGGATAAAGTGTGCAAGAGTCAAGACCAGATTTTTATTGCTGGGACGATTCTCCCTCTCTATTTGTCCCGGTGACCATCATTACCAGGACTGAAAGGCCACTTTCACACTGAGGCGCTTGAAAAACTGCCAGTAAAACACTGAGCGCTTTTGAAGCGCTTTTAAGGCGCTTTTGAAGCGCTTTCAATGGAGAGGGGCGTTTTTTCAGCGCACTGCCCCAGTGTGAAAGCATTCATTGATTTTAATGGAAATACGTTTTCGTAAGCTTTTCAGGCGCTTTTTTTTTATAGCGTGAAAGCGCCTGAAAAGCGCCTCAGTGTGAAAGTGGTCAAAGTCACTCGAATAGGAAAATCTTCCAATGGGAACATTTGTTTCAATGACAATTGTCTACCTGTGACTATAAAAAAGGAGCCAGGCCATTTTACGTGCTCACCCAGTGTCACAGTTAAGTCGGGACAGCTTCAATTAACTCCAAGCTTAGTCAGATCTTGGAAGTGATGACTTTAATTATGTTTACAGGCAACCTGAGAACCCTCACTAGATGACTAGATGACAAAACAAAAGAGGAACAGGCCGAGACGGAATTCCACAAGACCTTTATATAGTAATGAAAGTGATGACTGCTTCCTGCTCCAGCGGAAAGAGACGGCCGGCTGATGACAATGGGTCACGCCAAAACATCTCATCGCCACGTCCTGGAATCTTCGCTCTGATCTGGTGAGAGCGCGCTTTTTGTCTGGTTTCCACCTCACCTCCACAAATTTGTCATCCCCCTCAGGCTAGAAGATGCTGGGAAACTTTTCTCTTGTAGTTTTTTTTTATATTTTTTACTTTTTATCTCGGGCCACAATTATATGTGATAAGGCCCTATTTTTTTTCTCATGGCCGTCTCAGAATTAGTTCTCCAAAGAATACGAATGGCTTCAATAACACTGCAGGTTCTCGAACTCTATAAACATCAATTTTCTTCCCCAAGTGTGTTTTCCAAGTGCACCAGCTGCCTGCCTAAATGAGTTATGGGCCCCCTGTGATTCTGGGCCCCAAAGCAGCTCTGCTGTAGCGATAGTAAGGACCTCGTTTTTACCTTAAAAAATCAATAGACATGGAAACATAGAAGAGTGATGGTAGAAAAAGATCAAGTCTGTTTTTTTTTTCCTTTTACATTTTTAAAGTATTTATTTATCGATTTTTGCCTGAGTATAGAACAGGGGTGAATGAATGAGTGACTTGTATGGCACTACAAATGTGAACTGAATTGCCTCTAGGCGCTTTTTGCAGCCAGTGTCTGCTTGGCTGGTGCAGTTATTTTACCCCGTAAGATCTCGACACGCTTGGGACACACATATATACTGGGCCAATTGGGACAAGATCCAATTAACCTACCAGCATGTCTTTGGAGTGTACCCGGAGGAATTCCACGCAGACACAGGGAGAACAGGCAAACTCCAGGCAGATGGTGTCGTGGTCGGGATTCAAACCAGCGACCGTTTTGCTGCTAGGTGAAAGTGCTAACCACTACACCACTGTGCTGCCCACATGAGTCTCCAAACTTTCCAAACAAATTAGCCGGTTTACTGTTCTTCAGATTTTAGGATGGCCAGACCATGGGCAGTGGGAGTAGAAAATGCTCCAGTGTCAGTGAGAGTAAACCATGCCTGTGGTTAGTAGTAGGAGGAATAGTACCCCATTGTTGGTGTCAGTGGGAGGAATAGTGCCCCATTGTTGGTGTCAGTGGGAGGAATAGCGTCCCATTATTGGTGTCAGTGGGAGGAATAGTGCCCCATTATTGGTGTCAGTGGGAGGAATATTGCCCCATTGTTGGTGTCAAAGGGAGGAATCGTGCCCCATCGTGGGTGTCAGTGGGAGGAATAGTGCTCCATTGTTGGTGTCAGTGGGAGGAATAGTGCCCCATTGTTGGTGTCATTGGGAGGAATAGTGCCCCATTGTGGGTGTCAGTGGGAGGAATAGTGCCCCATCGTTGGTGTCAGTAGGAGGAATAGTGCCCCATCGTGGGTGTCAGTGGGAGGAATAGTGCCCCATCGTGGGTGTCAGTAGGAGGAATAATGCCCCATCGTGGGTGTCAGTGGGAGGAATAGTGCCCCATCGTGGGTGTCAGTGGGAGGAATAGTGCCCCATCGTGGGTGTCAGTGGGAGGAATAGTGCCCCATCGTGGGTGTCAGTGGGAGGAATAGTGCCCCATCGTGGGTGTCAGTAGGAGGAATAATGCCCCATCGTGGGTGTCAGTGGGAGGAATAGTGCCCCATCGTGGGTGTCAGTGGGAGGAATAGTGCCCCATCGTTGGTGTCAGTGGGAGGAATAGTGCCCCATCGTGGGTGTCAGTTGGAGGAATAGTGCCCCATCGTGGGTGTCAGTTGGAGGAATAGTACACAGTCCATACTCCCATCGCACACCGGGTGCTGTAGCGACCTCCATACTGGAACATACACAATATAATGTAGATATTCACCAGCACACCAAGGATCTTCATTTACACCCAAACTGTTTTTTATAGAAGAAAGATCACATCGCAAACAGTGTAGTGCACTGTCCCTCGTTGCTATCTCAAAAAGCTGCGGGGGGGGGGGGGGCAGGGGGTATGCAAAAGGATGAAGTCAGCGTATCAACTGAAAGACTTATCTTTTTACAAACCAGTTGTATATAAATCCACTGTGTGTGCCCAAATGCCTCTGCAAACCCAGATATTACCATTTAAAAAAAAGCGGTGACATCATCACTGCGCTGTACATAGCCTGTGCAGAGAGCAGTGCTGTAGGAGGAGCCTGGAAGGTTCCACCCACTACACAGACTGCCTGCAGAAAACGACAGGAGGGGGGCGGAGACAAGACCAGTCCCCCTGCAGAAGGAGAGAGAGCAGCAGTGAGCGGTGGGAGGGACCCTGCAGGCTCCACCCACTACAGACTGCCTGCAGAAAACTACAGGAGGGGGGGCGGAGACAAGACCAGTCCCCCTGCAGAAGGAGAGAGAGCAGCAGTGAGCGGTGGGAGGGACCCTGCAGGCTCCACCCACTACATGCTGCCTGCAGAAAACGACAGGAGGGGGGCGGAGACAAGACCAGTCCCCCTGCAGAAGGAGAGAGAGCAGCAGTGAGCGGTCTTTATTACAGAGGGAAAGCCTCACACTGGATTACTGCACAGATCTGGAAGAAATACACAAGGCACACCGAGATTCAAGGAAGAATACGCACAAGGAATGAATTTAGACAATATTTGCTTATCCCGGAGTTCAGCTTTAACAATCGAAGCATGTTGGCTGCACCTTGAAATTTCACAACTGTCAGAGATCCGCGCACTGAACTGCCCCGGGGCTGCAGCCAGCCTGCCAAGCGTGACCCGGAATTCTCCCCTCCCGTCAGACACATCACCTTGGAGATCCGGCGAGGGGAGGGTGGCGATGCTTTCATTAATAATGGGGACGTGTTTGCTTGCGCCGGGGGCCCTGGAGACGCGTTCCACCAGGAAGTGAAAACAAACGCTGGAACAGAAACAAAGTATTTCATGTCTGGATGATACTTTGCATTTGTCAAGAGCCAAAGACAGGTGAGAGCGGACGGAGATCCGGTGATCCCTCAGCCTGCTCATGGGGCGCAGGGGGTGGGAGAAGTGTCATGGCGGCTCCGAATGGGCAGATTCCCCAATATGTCACATGACACATACATTAATAAATCGTTTTACTATATCGATATCTTTTATTGCTATCATTTCCCATTATGGATGTAAAATGCTCACTGTCACCCAGAATTCTGTCTGCATTTTTTATTAAACCAGAAAGAAAACATTTATTATATTGCAGCTCATCAATTCTTTTTTCTTCTATTTTCATCTGGTGATCCGGCCAGTAAGCCTGTTGTTTTTCAGAAGCACAAGCTCTCCAGCAGAATGTATATGTTTCCATGGATGACCTAAACCATTTACCACTGGCAGGGGTGCTTACAATGATCAGCTTTTATTTATCCATGTAAAACCTTTAAAGGGGTTGTAAAGGTACGTGTTTTTTCACCTTGATGCATTCTATGCATCAAGGTGAAAAAACATCTTAGTATTTGCGCCCCCCCCCCCCCCAAGCCCCCGTTTACTTACCTGACCCCTCGAAAGTCCAGCGCCGTGAACGCGCTTGCTTCTCGGTCGGCTTCTCGGGTCATTCATTGGTTGATTGAAAGCAGCGCAGCCATTGGCTCACGCTGCTGTCAATCACATCCAATGACGCGGCGTGCGGGGGGAGGCGGGGCCGAGTGATGCAGTGAGCGGCTATGGCCACCGGCTGTATCACAGGAGCGCGCCCGCAAGAACTCACCACTATGCAAGAGAGCTCTCATGAAGGAGGAAAGTTCTTGTGGGGAGGAGCCAAGAGAGCCGCCGAGGGACCGCAGAACAGGAGGTTCGGGGCCACTTTGTGCAAAACGAACTGCACAGTGGAGGTAAGTATGACATGTTTGTTCCTTTAGTGTTCCTTTAACCCAAAAGGGAAGGTTTGCTGTAACTGATTAGAAAGCGTGATCTGGAGGGTGGCTTCAATTTGTTAATGTATTTAAATCTGCTAGTACATCCAACACTCCCCTACCTACCAGAGCCCAGACTGACAATGCTGCTGTCTGCTGTGTCTCCTGTGCTCCTTCATCCAGTGGAGGTGCTCTAATACAGGAGGTGTGTTACTGGCCAGATCACCAGGTGAAAGCAGAGCCTGCCTATGTTTACATGGGCAGACTGGCATTCCGTCAGTGTAATGAATGATTGGCGGGTCCCGGCGACATCCGGTCCGTGGCGTAAAATCACAGCAGGAGCGAGCCGGCGGCGGTGCACACTCGTGCCCAAAACCTGGAAGTGCAGAATCACGTATATATATATATATACATACACACACAGACACACACACATGATTCTGCACAGAGCAAATAATGATGATCTGGACAGCCGCACTCCAATCCAACGTGGCTTTATTCACAAAGTAAAATGAAAACAGGCACTACATGTCACAGCAACAGAAAAATGGGGACAGCTAACGCGTTTCACACTTAGAAGTGCTTACTCATAGCTCTAAGTGTGAAACGCGTCACATGTAGTGCCTGTTTTCATTATACTTTGTGAATAAAGCCACGTTGGATTGGAGTGCGGCTGTCCAGATCATCATTATTTTCTCAATTGCCTAGTGCATTGCCAGCACCCTCGGTTCCTAGAAAGGTGAATTTTATTTTGGGGTAAGCCTGTTTGGAGCGGCAATCCTTGTTTGTATTCTACACAGAGCGGCCGCCCTGTAGAAGTAAATCTGCTATGGGGGGGTCATAAAGCGGTTAACCACTTCAGCCCTGGAAGGATTTCCCCCCTTCCTGACCGGGCCATTTTTTGCGATACGGCACTGCGTCGCTTTAACTGACAATTGCACGGTCACACGACGCTGTACCCAAACAAAATGTACATTCTTTTTTTCCCACAAATAGAGCTTTCTTTTGGTGGTATTTGATAACCTCTGCGGTTTTCATTTTTTGCGCTATAAACAAAAATAAAAAGGAGAAATTTTTGAAAAAATAAAAAATAAAAAATTTCTTTCTGCTATAATAAATATCCCCCCCAAAAAAACAAATGTATTCATCAGTTTAGGCCGATATGTATTTTGCTACATATTTTTGGTAAAAAAAATTTGAATTAAGTGTATATTGATTGCTTTGCGCAAAAGTTAGAGCGTCTACAAAATAAGGGATAGATTTATGGACTTTACTTTTTTTTTTTCTTTTTTTTACTAGTAATGGCGGTGATCAGCAGCTTTTAGCGACATTGCGGCGGACAGATCGGACACCTAACTGACATTTTTGACACTTTTTTGGGAACCAGAGACATTATTATAGTAATTAGTGCTAAATATATGCACTGTCACTGTACTAATGACACTGGCAGGGGAGGGGTTGACTTCAGGGGCGATCAAAGGGTTAAAATGTCCCTAGAGGGGGGTGTTCTAACTGTATTGGGGGGATGGTGTGACTGTGGAAATGCACAGATCCGTTATCCTGCATAGCAGAAAGACAGGATCTGTGTGATCTCCCCTGTCAGAACAGAGGTTTGCCTTGTTTACACAGGCAGATCCCCGTTCTCTCACTGCTGGAAACAATCGCGGGTCACCGGCAGACATTGAGTCCGCCCCACCCGCTTATTGTCTCCCCCGCTGGCCAATAGGAGCGTGCGTGCCCACAAATCGCTGTGTACGAGCCGACGTACACCTACAACGATTTGCAGGATCGAGCCACATTGGCGCAGTATAATGACGGCGGCTGGTCCTTAAGTGGTTAAAGTGTAATACCGAGCGCAGAGCAAACGCAGAGCACCTGGATCACACGGTAACTGAAACGTACTGTATCTGTGAACTGCGTTTGGGGTGTTGTTAACTTAACCTTGGTATAGGGTGACCATGTGTCCCGGATTGGCCGGGACAGTCCCGCATTTTGCAGGTCTGTCCCGGGAACATTCATTCCAGGACAATACAGTGTCCCGGAATGAAACTGACACAGCCAACCCCCCGGGCCAATCTGATGCCCCCAAAAAAGGCTGCCACATCACCGCTTTACTCACTGACAGTCCTGGCCGGGAATGCCTGGAGGAGCACAATCCCCGCCCCCTGCTTGTGATTGGAGAAATCATAAATCCTGCCTCTTGTGTCCAATCACTGTGCTGTGATTCGTAACAGCACAAGCTGATTTTTGGGAAGGGAGGGTGTCCCTGAATGGTAGTTTGGAAATGTGGTCACCCTACCTTGGTAGCCCCTGCAGATTGCAACTGCAGTGCGTTTTGAACGCGGTTTGGAAAATGCGCATGGAATGTGGGTTTCCAGCACCACGTCTGGTGTGAGTGGGCCCCCATAGTGGATCTTTCAGTAACCTTATAAGCCTTCCTGAATGTAACAATATAGAGCAATGGTATCATTTTATTAAAAGCTCCACCACTTATCAATAAACTCCATCCTTGAGCTCCTGTCCCGTGACTTTGTCTGAGCTTAAATGATGCCATCAGTCTGCTGCAGGCAGGGGGAAGCATTTCCTCAATCTCCCCTCCTCCAGTGATCAGACTGCGACATTGTGACTTTGTAGCCAGTTACAAGGCAAGAGCATGCAGCAGGGGCTGATCTGTATCAGACATTTGTGAACACAGCCAAGGATTTGTATTACGATCCCAGTCCAGGAAGTAGATGGTGGTCCTGGATGATGCCTGAACAAAAATGGCGCCATCCTTCTGGAGAGAAAAGCAGATGAAGGCATTGTCAGGGGGAGTAGTGTGATCTCTGTGAGAGGTAAAAAAATACCTGGAAGTGTTACACGGCACTTTTATTACAATCGCCATCAGGCCTTTTCACACGGGGCGGGTGTGGTCTCTCTGGGTGTTCAGCTAATCTTTCTATTGTGCGTTGTTGTATAGGACAGGACGTAGCGGTGTCACCGGGAGATCAGAAAATGCGTTCTTCTTGTATCGTTTTTAGTGAAGCCATTCAGCTGTGTGGGGATGTAACATTAGACAGGAAGAATTGGGGAAGTGGAGGGGGGAGGGGTGTACAGTTACCTGTCATACACGGAATATATCACTGACAGGAGGACAAGGCGTTTGTCAGTTCGGAGCTGGAGGTCCCACAGCAGGAGAATGTTAGGGAACAATCTGACCGATACAAAGTATCTGATTTTTTTGCCAATGCATGGAAATTATATTTAATTTATGGTTCCTTCAAACCTTCACCTTCCACCCCAATCACACCTTCACCTTCCACCCCATTCACACCTTCACCTTCCACCCCAATCACAGCTTCACCTTCCCCCCCATTCACACCTTCACCTTCCACCCCAATCACACCTTCACCTTCCCCCCCAATCACACCTTCACCTTCCACCCCATTCACACCTTCACCTTCCACCCCATTCACACCTTCACCTTCCACCCCATTCACACCTTCACCTTCCACCCCAATCACACCTTCAACTTCTCCTCCAATCACACCTTCACCTTCCACCCCATTCACACCTTCACCTTCCACCCCAATCACACCTTCACCTTCCACCCCATTCACACCTTCACCTTCCACCCCATTCACACCTTCACCTTCCACCCCATTCACACCTTCACCTTCCACCCCAATCACAGCTTCAC
This sequence comes from Rana muscosa, assembly GCA_029206835.1. Lineage (NCBI taxonomy): Eukaryota > Metazoa > Chordata > Amphibia > Anura > Ranidae > Rana > Rana muscosa. The sequence continues at coordinate 308,219,860 of CM055122.1, forward strand.
CTTCCCCCCCATTCACACCTTCACCTTCCACCCCAATCACACCTTCACCTTCCCCCCCAATCACACCTTCACCTTCCACCCCATTCACACCTTCACCTTCCACCCCATTCACACCTTCACCTTCCACCCCATTCACACCTTCACCTTCCACCCCAATCACACCTTCAACTTCCGCCCCAATCACACCTTCACCTTCCACCCCATTCACACCTTCACCTTCCACCCCAATCACACCTTCACCTTCCACCCCAATCACACCTTCACCTTCCCCCCCAATCACACCTTCACCTTCCACCCCATTCACACCTTCACCTTCCACCCCAATCACACCTTCAACTTCTCCTCCAATCACACCTTCACCTTCCACCCCAATCACACCTTCACCTTCCACCCCAATCACACCTTCACCTTCCACCCCAATCACACCTTCACCTTCCACCCCATTCACACCTTCACCTTCCACCCCAATCACAGCTTCACCTTCCACCCCATTCACACCTTCACCTTCCACCCCAATCACACCTTCACCTTCCACCCCATTCACACCTTCACCTTCCACCCCAATCACACCTTCACCTTCTCCTCCAATCACACCTTCACCTTCCACCCCAATCACACCTTCACCTTCCCCCCCAATCACACCTTCACCTTCCGCCCCAATCACACCTTCACCTTCCGCCCCAATCACACCTTCACCTTCCACCCCAATCACACCTTCACCTTCCACCCCAATCACACCTTCACCTTCCACCCCAATCACACCTTCACCTTCCACCCCAATCACACCTTCACCTTCCCCCCCAATCACACCTTCACCTTCCACCCCATTCACACCTTCACCTTCCACCCCAATCACACCTTCAACTTCTCCTCCAATCACACCTTCACCTTCCACCCCAATCACACCTTCACCTTCCACCCCAATCACACCTTCACCTTCCACCCCAATCACACCTTCACCTTCCACCCCATTCACACCTTCACCTTCCACCCCAATCACAGCTTCACCTTCCACCCCATTCACACCTTCACCTTCCACCCCAATCACACCTTCACCTTCCACCCCATTCACACCTTCACCTTCCACCCCAATCACACCTTCACCTTCTCCTCCAATCACACCTTCACCTTCCACCCCAATCACACCTTCACCTTCCCCCCCAATCACACCTTCACCTTCCGCCCCAATCACACCTTCACCTTCCGCCCCAATCACACCTTCACCTTCCACCCCAATCACACCTTCACCTTCCACCCCAATCACACGTTCACCTTCCACCCCAATCACACCTTCACCTTCCACCCCAATCACACCTTCACCTTCCACCCCAATCACACCTTCACCTTCCGCCCCAATCACACCTTCACCTTACACCCCAATCACACCTTCACCCTCCAATCACACCTTCACCTTCTCCCCAATCACACCTTCACCTTCCACCCCAATCACACCTTCACCTTCCACCCCAATCACACCTTCACCTTCCACCCCAATCACACCTTCACCTTCCACCCCAATCACACCTTCCACCCCAATCACACCTTCACCTTCCACCCCAATCACACCTTCACCTTCCGCCCCAATCACACCTTCACCTTCCGCCCCAATCACACCTTCACCTTCCACCCCAATCACACCTTCACCTTCCACCCCATTCACACCTTCACCTTCCACCCCAATCACACCTTCACCTTCCACCCCATTCACACCTTCACCTTCCACCCCAATCACACCTTCACCTTCTCCTCCAATCACACCTTCACCTTCCACCCCATTCACACCTTCACCTTCCACCCCAATCACACCTTCACCTTCCACCCCAATCACACCTTCACCTTCCACCCCAATCACACCTTCACCTTCCACCCCAATCACACCTTCACCTTCCACCCCAATCACACCTTCACCTTCCGCCCCAATCACACCTTCACCTTACACCCCAATCACACCTTCACCCTCCAATCACACCTTCACCTTCTCCCCAATCACACCTTCACCTTCCACCCCAATCACACCTTCACCTTCCACCCCAATCACACCTTCACCTTCCACCCCAATCACACCTTCACCTTCCACCCCAATCACACCTTCCACCCCAATCACACCTTCACCTTCCGCCCCAATCACACCTTCACCTTCCGCCCCAATCACACCTTCACCTTCCACCCCAATCACACCTTCACCTTCCACCCCAATCACACCTTCACCTTCTCCCCCAATCACACCTTCACCTTCCGCCCCAATCACACCTTCACCTTCCGCCCCAATCACACCTTCACCTTCCACCCCAATCACACCTTCACCTTCCACCCCAATCACACCTTCACCTTCCACCCCAATCACACCTTCACCTTCTCCCCCAATCACACCTTCACCTTCCGCCCCAATCACACCTTCACCTTCCGCCCCAATCACACCTTCACCTTACACCCCAATCACACCTTCACCCTCCAATCACACCTTCACCTTCTCCCCAATCACACCTTCACCTTCCACCCCAATCACACCTTCACCTTCCACCCCAATCACACCTTCACCTTCCACCCCAATCACACCTTCACCTTCCACCCCAATCACACCTTCCACCCCAATCACACCTTCACCTTCCGCCCCAATCACACCTTCACCTTCCGCCCCAATCACACCTTCACCTTCCACCCCAATCACACCTTCACCTTCCACCCCAATCACACCTTCACCTTCTCCCCCAATCACACCTTCACCTTCCGCCCCAATCACACCTTCACCTTCCGCCCCAATCACACCTTCACCTTCCACCCCAATCACACCTTCACCTTCCACCCCAATCACACCTTCACCTTCCACCCCAATCACACCTTCACCTTCTCCCCCAATCACACCTTCACCTTCCGCCCCAATCACACCTTCACCTTCCGCCCCAATCACACCTTCACCTTCCACCCCAATCACACCTTCACCTTCCACCCCATTCACACCTTCACCTTCCACCCCAATCACACCTTCACCTTCTCCTCCAATCACACCTTCACCTTCCACCCCATTCACACCTTCACCTTCCACCCCAATCACACCTTCACCTTCCACCCCAATCACACCTTCACCTTCCACCCCAATCACACCTTCACCTTCCACCCCAATCACACCTTCACCTTCCACCCCAATCACACCTTCACCTTCCGCCCCAATCACACCTTCACCTTACACCCCAATCACACCTTCACCCTCCAATCACACCTTCACCTTCTCCCCAATCACACCTTCACCTTCCACCCCAATCACACCTTCACCTTCCACCCCAATCACACCTTCACCTTCCACCCCAATCACACCTTCCACCCCAATCACACCTTCACCTTCCGCCCCAATCACACCTTCACCTTCCACCCCAATCACACCTTCACCTTCCACCCCAATCACACCTTCACCTTCTCCCCCAATCACACCTTCACCTTCTCCCCCAATCACACCTTCACCTTCCGCCCCAATCACACCTTCACCTTCCGCCCCAATCACACCTTCACCTTCCACCCCAATCACACCTTCACCTTCCACCCCAATCACACCTTCACCTTCTCCCCCAATCACACCTTCACCTTCTCCCCCAATCACACCTTCACCTTCTCCCCCAATCACACCTTCACCTTCCACCCCAATCACACCTTCACCTTCCACCCCAATCACACCTTCACCTTCTCCCCCAATAACACCTTCACCTTCCACCCCAATCACACCTTCACCTTCCGCCCCAATCACACCTTCACCTTCCACCCCAATCACACCTTCACCTTCTCCCCCAATAACACCTTCACCTTCCACCCCAATCACACCTTCACCTTCCACCCCAATCACACCTTCACCTTCCACCCCAATCACACCTTCACCTTCCACCCCAATCACACCTTCCACCCCAATCACACCTTCACCTTCCGCCCCAATCACACCTTCACCTTCCGCCCCAATCACACCTTCACCTTCCGCCCCAATCACACCTTCACCTTCCACCCCAATCACACCTTCACCTTCCACCCCAATCACACCTTCACCTTCTCCCCCAATCACACCTTCACCTTCTCCCCCAATCACACCTTCACCTTCCACCCCAATCACACCTTCACCTTCCACCCCAATCACACCTTCACCTTCCACCCCAATCACACCTTCACCTTCTCCCCCAATAACACCTTCACCTTCCACCCCAATCACACCTTCACCTTCCGCCCCAATCACACCTTCACCTTCCGCCCCAATCACACCTTCACCTTCCACCCCAATCACACCTTCACCTTCCACCCCATTCACACCTTCACCTTCCACCCCAATCACACCTTCACCTTCCGCCCCAATCACACCTTCACCTTCCGCCCCAATCACACCTTCACCTTCCGCCCCAATCACACCTTCACCTTCCGCCCCAATCACACCTTCACCTTCCGCCCCAATCACACCTTCACCTTCCGCCCCAATCACACCTTCACCTTCCGCCCCAATCACACCTTCACCTTCCACCCCAATCACACCTTCACCTTCCACCCCAATCACACCTTCACCTTCCACCCCAATCACAATACAAGTATCACCATCCTAGTCAGTGTAGGTAAAAGTCATCCAATGAAATGCTGTCCAAACTGACCTATAAGCATGGAGAAAGCAAACTCAATGCAGATAGCGCCCCTAGTGGGAAATGAACCCAGGACCCAGCGCTGCAAGGCAGAACATTTCAAATGTGCACGGACTGGAATGGAAAGTGGACCCAGGACCCCATGCAGCATGGCAGAGATGTTTCTAAATGTTCATGGTCCTGGTGGGAATCGGAACAAGGACCCCATGCTGCAAGGTAGACTTTTCATATGTGAGTGGACCTGGTAGGAATTGGACCCAGGGCCCCTTCCTGCAAGGCAGACTTTTTATGTGTGATTGATCCTGGTAGGAATTGGAACCAGGACCCCTGTGATGCAAGGCAGATTTTTGGGTGAACAATGGTCTTTTAGCAGAAAAATTCCAATATGATCACCAGTCCTTTCTCAGGTTGGACCTGTCTTTGTAATTTTCCCAAAAAGATCCAATTGTCCAAATCTGTTGTATTCTCTCGTAAGAGACAATAGATGCATGATCCACATATTTGAGCCAAGGAGACCTGTCATGGGAGAAAAACAGAAGCTGTAAGTTCACTTGCCTGGCTGCTCAGACCTTTGAGTCACTGGCACAGGTTGAGAATGACAGTGAGGCCTCTAGCATTTACAGAAGGAAATTCCCACCAGGACAGATTAATTTTAAAGTGGACATCTCAGTAACTCCATGTAAGCCTCCATGTAGGGCCATCTTAACACATGGTCACAACTGGGCCCTGCCCAGGGGCCCCCAGGTGCATGGAGGCCCCATAATAATCTTGCATCACATCATACTTGTCAACTGTCCTGGATTTGCCGGGACAGTCGCGATTTTTACTAGGCTGTCCCAGGAAGAGTCCTGGAATCTGAGCTGCGGGTAAAGCAGCAACCTGTCACTGGGCTAAATCTACAGAAGGAATGACATCTCCCCTCTACTTTCCTCCTGCAGTTTCTGTTGCTCTTCTGAGGCTTTGCAGGGGTTAAAGAAGAACCCCCATCTTACTACTGCTGCTGCTTGTGTGTAATAGGAGAGAACTCCTGGCAGGGATCGGGGGCCCCAGTGAACTACTTTGCCCAGGGGCCGATGATGCTATTAAAAGGGCCCTGTTTCCATGAAGAAAGTCCGGACGTACCACAATATACAGCAACAATATCGTTTTCCAGAAACAGCTTCATATTATCTCATTGAGCTCCAGTCACAGACTTTGCCTAGGCTCAGATTATTATTATTATTATTATACAGGATTTATATAGCGCCAACAGTTTGCGCAGCGCTTTACAACATCAGGGAAGACAGTACAGTCACAATACAATTCAATACAGAGGGATCAGAGGGCCCTGCTCGTTAGAGCTTACAGTCTAGAAATGATGATGTCTAGAAGTGATGATGATGTCATCAGTCTGCTGCAGGCAAGAGGAAGCATTTCCTCAGTCTCCCCTCCCCCAGTGATCCGACTCTGCCATCAGAGAGCATATGAAAGTGGTTGCCAACTTACAAAGTGTAGGCGATCTCAGCTGTGGCCCTCAACAGCACTTAAGGACCACACATAATATTCAACATAAAACAGGAGATTATCAGAGACTTCAGATGGGGGGGGGGTAGGGTGACCACGTGTCCCGGATTCCCCGGGACAGTCCCGCATTTTGCAGGTCTGTCCCGGGCACCTTCATTCCAGGACAATACAGTGTCCCGGAATGAAACTGACACAGCCACCCCCCGGGCCAGTCAGATGCTCCCAAAAAAGGCCGCCACATCACTGCTTTACTCACTGTCAGTATTTGTCCTGGCCGGGAATGCCTGGAGGAGCACAATCCCCACCCCCTGCATGTGATTGGAGAAATCATAAATCCCCCCTCTTGTGTCCAATCACTGTGCTGTGATTCGTTACAGCACAAGCTGATTTTTGGGAAGGGGGGTGTCCCTGAATGGTAGTTTGGAAATGTGGTCACCCTGGGGGGGGGGTACTAAAGGGCCACATGAGGCCCCTGGGGGCAGGTTGGGCATGAGGGCCGTAAACTATAAGGAATCACATAACCGACCTACATGTTACAGCAATAGGCAATACAAACTGTCCACCAACCAAGGTATTATCTCTTTGTACAACGTTGCCAGCTCAGTGGTTGGTAGTCATGCGTTACTGTGGAGGAGTTCTATGTAGTGCATGCCTAGAGCTATTCGTTTGAATTTATGTAACAGGCTAGCTGTCAGGTAATTGCCCTTTTTATGTATAATTACGGTAGAGTGCAGGGATTAGATTGCAAGCTCTTCTGCAGCAGAAACTGATGTCAATGGTTCAATGTTTTCAGAATACAGCTGATCATACACAGACACTATGCACAGAAAGGCCTCAATTTTTTAAGTTTGATCGACTCTATTCCTCCACTTGACAGGTATCATCCATCTCGCATACCAGCCCTGTAAGACTTTTGGCACCAGCAGTCACATCTTACTTCTAGGCAGCGAGCCCATTCAGTAAAGACACACACACCCTATCAACTATCCCCGTTCTCCAGGTTCTGAGGATCGGTCCCTGGAAATGCCCCTGAATTTCAAAACTGACCACTTTTTCTATCAATCTCCCTTTCTTTGGAAAGTGTACCATCTGTGAACACTCTGAAATCTGTTGATGAGCCAAACGTTATCAGGATTAATTTAGTAAAAAAATGTCATATTTTTAAAACACAAATGTCCTGAAGGTCTACCAAGGCACAATGTTGATAAATACACGGTCTTGGTGGGCAAAACATTCCTGGGAATTTTAACAAAGTGTCATATTTATGAAACGTGTTTATAAACACAAAGGCTCGGTGACAAAACATTTCTGGGATTTCAACTAAAGTATTATATTTTTGAAACACGGTGTCCTAAACGTCTACCAAGAGGGAGAGAGAGTCCAGAGACTGGCATCACAAATCGTGAAAGGTTGAGGGATAAAACCCTGGCATGGTGAAAGGTCTGAAGGATAAAACCCTGGCATGGTTAAAGGTCTGAAAGATAAAACCCTGGCATGGTGAGAGGCCTGAAGTATAAAACCCTGGCATGGTGAAAGGTCTGAAGGATTTAAACCCTGGAATGGTGAAAGGTCTGAAGGATATAAACCCTGGAATGGTGAAAGGTCTGAAGGATAAAACCCTGGCATGGTGAAAGGTCTGAAGGATATAAACCCTGGCATGGTGAAAGGTCTGAAGGATATAAACCCTGGCATGGTGAAAGGTCTGAAGGATAAAACCCTGGCATGGTGAAAGGTCTGAAGGATATAAACCCTGGAATGGTGAAAGATCTGAAGGATAAAACCCTGGCATGGTGAAAGGTCTGAAGGATATAAACCCTGGCATGGTGAAAGGTCTGAAGGATATAAACCCTGGCATGGTGAAAGGTCTGAAGGATAAAACCCTGGCATGGTGAAAGGTCTGAAGGATAAAACCCTGGCATGCTGAAAGGTCTGAAGGATAAAACCCTGGCATGGTGAAAGGTCTGAAGGATAAAACCCTGGCATGGTTAAAGGTCTGAAGGATAAAACCCTGGCATGGTTAAAGGTCTGAAAGATAAAACCCTGGCATGGTGAGAGGCCTGAAGTATAAAACCCTGGCATGGTGAGAGGCCTGAAGTATAAAACCCTGGCATGGTGAAAGGTCTGAAGGATATAAACCCTGGAATGGTGAAAGGTCTGAAGGATAAAACCCTGGCATGGTGAAAGGTCTGAAGGATATAAACCCTGGCATGGTGAAAGGTCTGAAGGATAAAACCCTGGCATGGTGAAAGGTCTGAAGGATATAAACCCTGGCATGGTGAAAGGTCTGAAGGATAAAACCCTGGCATGGTGAAAGGTCTGAAGGATAAAACCCTGGCATGGTGAAAGGTCTGAAGGATAAAACCCTGGCATGGTGAAAGGTCTGAAGGATAAAACCCTGGCATGGTTAAAGGTCTGAAGGATAAAACCCTGGCATGGTTAAAGGTCTGAAAGATAAAACCCTGGCATGGTGAGAGGCCTGAAGTATAAAACCCTGGCATGGTGAGAGGCCTGAAGTATAAAACCCTGGCATGGTGAAAGGTCTGAAGGATATAAACCCTGGAATGGTGAAAGGTCTGAAGGATAAAACCCTGGCATGGTGAAAGGTCTGAAGGATATAAACCCTGGCATGGTGAAAGGTCTGAAGGATAAAATCCTGGCATGGTGAAAGGTCTGAAGGATATAAACCCTGGCATGGTGAGAGGCCTGAAGTATAAAACCCTGGCATGGTGAAAAGTCTGAAGGATAAAACCCTGAAATGGTGAAAGGTCTGAGGGATAAAACCCTGGCATGGTGAAAGGTCTGAAGTATAAAACCCTGACATGGTGAGAGGCCTGAAGTATAAAACCCTGGCATAGTGAGAGGCCTGAAGTATAAAACCCTGGCATGGTGAAAGGTCTGAAGGATAAAACCCTGGAATGGTGAAAGGTCTGAAGGATAAAACCCTGGCATGGTGAAAGGTCTGAAGGATAAAACCCTGGAATGGTGAACGGTCTGAAGGATAAAACCCTGGAATGGTGAACGGTCTGAAGGATAAAACCCTGGAATGGTGAAAAGTCTGATGGACAAAACCCTGAAATGGTGAAAGGTCTGAAGGATAAAACCCTGGCATGGTGAAAGGTCTGAAGTATAAAACCCTGACATGGTGAGAGGCCTGAAGTATAAAACCCTGGCATAGTGAGAGGCCTGAAGTATAAAACCCTGGCATGGTGAAAGGTCTGAAGGATAAAACCCTGGAATGGTGAAAGGTCTGAAGGATAAAACCCTGGCATGGTGAAAGGTCTGAAGGATAAAACCCTGGAATGGTGAACGGTCTGAAGGATAAAACCCTGGCATGGTGAAAGGTCTGAAGGATAAAACCCTGGCATGGTGAAAGGTCTGAAAGATAAAACCCTGGAATGGTCAAAAGTCTGAAGGATAAAACCCTGGAATGGTGAAAAGTCTGAGGGATAAAACCCTGGCATGGTGAAAGGTCTGAAGGATAAACCCCTGGCATGGTGAGAGGCCTGAAGGATAAAACCCTGGCATGGTGAAAGGTCTGAAGGATAAAACCCTGGCATGGTGAAAGGTCTGAAGGATAAAACCCTGGCATGGTGAAAAGTCTGAGGGATAAAACCCTGGAATGGTGAAAAGTCTGAGGGATAAAACCCTTAATTGCTGAATAGCCTGAGGGATAAAACCCTGGAATGGTGAATAGCCTGAGGGATAAAATACTAGAATGGTGAAAGGTCGGAGGGATGAAACAACAGGAGAAACCAGAGGAGCTCAATATGTCCAGCCTCAAGGAAAGATAGAAAAATTACATACTTTGAGGGTGAGATTAAGGTTCAGGAGGGTATTATTTTTTAATGTAAACCTCCGATCAAGAGCAGAGGAGCTCAGACTAGCAGGAGGGAAGTTAAAAAGTTTTATTTACAGAAGGAGTAGTTGATACTTGGAACAGACTTGCAGCAGAGGTAGTGAGCCAGTGAATATAAAATGTTGCCAATAAGCATAGGTCTATGCTGAAATAGTGACTTGAAGGTCTACTAAGGCATTATGTTGATAAATGCCAGCCTTGGAGGTAAAACAATGCATCCTTGGGAATTCCACTAAAGTGTCAAATTTTTTAAATACTGTGTCCTGAAAGTCTACTAAGAGTCCAGAGATCAGCACCAAAAATGTTACAGGGTCTAAGGGATTATCTATAACAGCCTTTCTCAACCTTTTCAACACAGAGGAACGCTTGAAATAACTTCCTGAACTCAGTGAACCCTTCCTACAGTAAATATGACTATATCTAAAAGTCATGATACATTAGTGTGATGATCAGTGGGAAGAATGTTACTTAAATTTGAGGTCATTAGGAAGAATTCCCCCTTTACAGATAGCTAAAAAGATCAATGGTGTCAGTGGGAACTTATCAGAGAAGTAGTGAGTCAACAATGAATTTAAACATTCTTATGCCTTTTCTTGTGAAAAAAAAAAAACATTCTTATGCCTTGTACACACGATTGGATTTCCCGTCGGGCTAAACTCAGACGGATTTTTCCGATGGAATTCCATTCAAGCTGTCTTGCATACACACTGTCACACCAAATTCCGACCGCCAAGAACGCGGTGACGTACAACACTACGACGAGCCGAGAAAAATGAAGTTCAATGCTTCCGAGCATGCGTCGACTTGATTCTGAGCATCCGTGTTTTTTTCTCCGTCGGAGTTCCATACAGACGGACAGAATTTCCAATAGAATTTTTTTTCGTCGGGGAAAAAAAAGAGAACATGTTCTGTTTCTAACTCTGTCGGAATTTCCAAAGGAAAAATTCCGATGGGGCACACACATGGTCGGAATATCCGATGAAAAAATTCCGTCTGCCTTTTTTCATCGGAAATTCCTACCGTGTGTGCTAGGTATTAGAATAAACTGAAGTTCTAAATGTCTAACAAGGCACTTTGTTGCTAAATATACAGGTTTGGTGGCAAAAAGTCCCTGGGAATTCGACTAAAGTGTCATACTTTAGGAATAGTGTTATGGAGGTCTAACAAGAGTCCACCAAAAATGGTAAAAGGTCTGAGGGATAAAACATATCAGGAGAAAATGTAAGAACATGGTATGTTCAACTTTAAGGAAAGAAGACAAAATGTGAAACCTTTTGATATGTTGAGGTTGTGGATAGGGTTGAAGAGGACAGAAGTTTCAACATGAAGCTAAGGTCTAATACAAGAGTCCAAAGACCTTTCACCAAAGAACTGTGAAAGGTCTGAACATCAAAACATATCAGGAGAAACGTAGTATGTTCATCTACAAGGAAAGAAGAGAAAGGCTGAAACTTTTTAATACAATGATGGTGTGGATAAGGTTCAGAAGGTCAGAATTTTGAATGGCAAGAACGCGGTGACGTCTTCGACTACGATGAGCATGCGCTCGTCACATTCGATGCCGTCGCCGCCATCTTGCTTCACCCTACACTACCCTTGTAAGCGACCGCGCATGCATCGAAGTCTTAGCGAGCATGCGCGGGCTTACCGGAGGACAGGTAAGCTTGTAGCCTCGTACACACACACACACACACACGGTTTTCTCGTCGGGAAACATGCCGACGAGAATCCCAACGAGAAAAACGAGAATCCTGACGAGAAAATAGAGAGCAGGTTCTCTATTTTTCTCGTCGAGATTCCCGGCAGTTTTCCCGACGAGAAACCATACACACGAACGGTTTTCTTGGCAAAAAGCTCTGCCAGCAGTTTTCTTGCTGGTTCTTGCCGAGAAAACTGGTCGTGTGTACGAGGCTTTAGAAGCTAAGGTCTACTAAAGCTGGCTACACATTATACAATTTTCCTTTAGATTTACCAAAACCATATAATATGAGGTCAAACCTAGACACTTTCAAATTGTATGCAATCAGGCAGGCCCTTGCGCTACATAGTTGAAGGGAATACTAAAGAAAATTGAACAGAAAAAGAGGTTGGCACCAAGAATCGTAGAAGGTCTGAAGCCCCATACACACTATTAGATTTTCTGCAGATTTTTGTCTTCAGATTTACCAAAACTTTTGTAGTGCAAGGGCCTGCCTGATTGCATACAAATTAAAACTCTTAAGGTTTGACCTCATATTACCGTATATACTTGAGTATAAGCCGACCCGAATATAAGCCGAGGCACCTAATTTTACCACAAAAAAATGGGAAAACGTATTGACTCGAGTATAAGCCTAGGGTGTCCATCTGCATGCCTCACTGTGTCCATGTGCATTACTCACTGTGCTCATGCCTCACTGTGCTCATGCCTCACTGTGCTCATGCCTCACTGTGCTCATGCCTCACTGTGCCTTACTGTGCCCATGCCTCACTGTGTCCATGCCTCACTGTGCCCATGACTAGACTGACGTTTAACATGGGAGTCTATGGAAGGGGTGCCCAGTTTTTAAAAATCGGTGCTCCCCGGCCTTAGGTCCCCCAGACAACAAACTTTGCACAATTATAGAGAAGAAATGGGGCTAGATGTGTGCCAAGTTTCGAGTCCAGGGGACCCACGACTGGCCGGTACCGGGTCCCCAAAGTCACCAGATAAATTACTGTTTAACATGGGAGTCTATGGAAGGGGTGCCTGGCTTTAAAAAAATCGGTGCACCCCGGCCGTAGGTCCCCCAGACTGTTTAACAAACTTTGCGCACTTGTAGAGGAAGAGTGGGGCTGCATGTGTGCCAAGTTTGGCCGGTACCAGGTCCCCAAAGTCCGGGAGATCAGGCGCAAAAAGGTGACTCGAGTATAAGCCGAGGGGGGCACTTTCAGCACAAAAAAATGTGCTGAAAAACTCGGCTTATTCTCGAGTATATACGGTTTTGGTAAATCTGAAGACAAAAATATGCAGAAAATCTGATGGTGTGTATGGGGCTTTAGAGATAAAACACATCAGGAGAAACTGGAAGAACTTAGTATTTTCAGCTTTGAGGAAAGAAGAGGACTGAAACCTTTTGAAACATTGAGGGTGTGAATAAGGTTCAGGAGGACAGAATTTTCAGTATTAACCTCCCTGGCGTTATGATTCTGTTTGGAATTTTGTACCAAAAGCGGTACAATTATTTTGCATGGAAATTTGGCGTTTTATATTGTAGGCCTGCAATTCTTAGGAATAACTCACTTAACTCTGTCCAAACAAGAGTCTAGTAGACATCCCGGGTATGATAAAGTTTGAAACACAAAATCATAAATTATAATATAATAAATAACTATAAATAATTATAACAAATAATAATATAATAATAATAATAAAAATTATTCAGTAATGTAATCAAATCAAAAACAGAAATTTGCTCAGTTGCAGAATTGTCGCTGTCATTACTTTCAGTGTTTGATGACGAATTTCCCCACTAATCGCTATCGCTCAATTCTGCAAGTGATTCTACTTTATTATCGCTGTTTTCTAGCTGGTCTAAAACCACTTTTGACATAAAGGGACACTTTTTGGTTGCTATGGACAATCTCCAGTTTCCAGGCAGAAAGAACAGTTTTTATTATATAAAAGTGCATGCAGGACACTGGACAGACCACTAGGGACAAAGGGGATGTGTAATTACTTGATACAGTAATCAGTAAGATTACAGTATACTGTATCTATACTGCGTTTTTCACTTTTTGAATTTGGCACCGAACTCCATCCCCCTGCGCCGCAACGTCGCAGGGAACGGAGCTCGGCACTCGGCATTGTGAATCGAGCGAGGAGACACGGCTCGCACACACTGCGGGGAGACGTCGCAGGATCCAGGGGACAAGGTAAGTAACTCTCCCCGTATCCTGCAATGCAGCCCGAGTCTGGCTCAGGGTTACCCCTATTGGTATGAAAAATCCACCCCGAGCCAGACTCGGGAATACCGCCAGGGGGGTTAAGCTAAGGTCCACCAACTACCAAGAGTCCAGAGATCGGCACCAAAAAATGGTGAAAGGTCTTGGAGATAAAACATATCGGGAGAAACTGGAAGAACTTAGCATGTTCAGCTTCGTGGAAAGCTGAACATGCTTGAGGATATATGGATGAGATGCAGGAGGACAGAATTTTCAATATGAAGCCAAGATCAAGAACAAAAAGACATGACCAGGAGAAAAGTTCACAAGGAAAGTTTGAAAGTATTATTGTACTAAAAGAGTAGTCAATGCTTGGAACAGACTTCCAGCAGAGGTAGCGGGTCAATCAGCCAACAAAGAGAATTTAAAAATGCTTGACATAAAGATAGGTCTATGTTCAAACAAATAGGTTAAAATAGGACAGAAAAACGAATAAATAACCCCAAATAATCAAGTTCAAACAATAAATATATATATATAAAACAGACTTCATGGACCAGCTGGTCTTTTTCTGCCATCACTCTTCCGTGTTTTTTATATTTCTACTGTACTCATCAATAAAAATAAAACAAAGACTGAATTATTTGAATCAGCTCATGTGATTTACATTTTTTTTTTATTGTCATTAGTGTATCTTTAGTGCTTCCTTGTTCACACCATATATTTTAGCACATATTTATCTATTTAGGGTAGCTAGTGATAAAAATCAGCGTCACTTCAATTGTATTTATTTTTGTTGTTTTGGGTGTTTTCACTTTCATGTTTATGTGTCCCTTAAGCCTCGTACACACGGTCGGACTTCCATCTGACTTTTCTGTGGATTTTTGTCCGAACGGAGTTGGTCGGGAACACCCATAGCATACACACCACAGGACTTTTCTGCAAACTTTCCCAAAACTTTTTGCAACATCACGTGGTTTTTCTGCTCTTTTCTGCTCTTTACCGCCACCCTTTGGTCAACTTCTGCTATTGTTGGTTGATTTTAACATTAGTTGTTTTGTCCATCGGACAAAAGTCCGATGGTTTTCTGTACACACGGTCGGACTTTGCTCCATCGGACTTTTGTTGGGCAAAAGTTTGTCCGTTTGCAGACCCAACTTTTGTCCGATGAAAACAAAACCAAACTAAAAAAAGTTTCTCCGATGGAGCGTACACACGGTCAGATTGTTGGTCCAACTTGCTTAAAACCAAGTTTGTTGGGCAAAAGTCCGACCGGGGCTTTACACATCATTAGACAGCAGCTTTCCCCTTGCAAAAGAACGATTTGAGTATTTCCCGGGTGTATATAATTACACATTTTTGTCACTTTGGGGTTGATTTACTAAAACCGGAGAGTGCAAAATCTGCTGCAGCTCTGCCTAGAGACCAATTAGCTTCCAGGTTTTATTGTCAAAGCTTAACTGAACAAGCTGAAGTTAAAAGCTGATTGGCTACCGTGCACAGCTGCACCAGATGTTGCACTCTCGAGTTTTAGTAAATCAACCCCCATTTCATTTCATTTCTTTTTCTTGTTGATTGGGTGTAGTGCTGCCTGTTTTCTTTTTTTCCCCCATCAATAAAAATACACCAGCTCGGTGGCAACATGTCCCTGGAAATTTGACTTAAAATATTGTATGGAAAAAAAAGTTAAATAATAAAAAAAAAAAAAAATGGGCAGATTTAAGACCCCATTCACAAAGGGGCGACTCAGCCACCTGACAAGTCGCGTCCCGTTCTGTACAATGGAACCGTTCTAATAAGAGCGACTCAAGTCGTTCCGACTTAGAAAAAGGTTCCTGTACTACTTCGGGACGACTTCAGGGCGACTTCCATTGACTTCAATACAGAAGTCATTTTGCAAGTCACCTTTGTAGTCGTGTGAAGATCGCCCGGCAGAGTCGCGGGACAAGTCGTGCCGCCCCTGTGTGAATGGGCTCTAAATGGACTACTCTGTCTTTTTCTGCCGTCGCTTTTCTATGTTTATGTTTCTATATTTTCGTACATACTAGTTGAATGGCCGTCGAAAAAGCGAATAGCGATTTGCCAATCGGTGGCATCGCATAACCCCCCCCAAAAAAACAGCGATACGGAATACAATTAAAGGGATACTCACTCGTTCTGTCCACGGGCGAGTTGAGTGGGTGCCTGCCCCCGTTGCGGGCTTGGTTGATGGAGCTGCTGTTGGCGGCGGTCAGCAGATGTTTATCCACATGGGAGTAGAGGATCTCCGTGCCGTCGTTCTTGAAGGACAAGCAGCTTTTAAAGAGGATGCAGAAGAGGTAGAAGAGGCAGCGTTGGAGGTTAGAGATGAGCATGGTTGCCTGGTGCCTGGATCTGAATTGTTTTCGCCTTCCTGCCTTTTGGGATTGTGAACTTGCCTGGAGATGCCTGGGCTTTATATAGTCAGGGGGGGCTTGGCATTCATTCAGGTGTCAACTTCAGCGAGGGGAAGTGATGGTGGGAGGGCCATCGGCAGGCTTTGCTGAGATTTGCTCGCAGCCAAAGTGCACAGCGACGCTGTTCATACAATACAGGGGTGCAAGTTACACAAACCAAAAATAAATAAAAATAAAATAGTCAGCGTGACCCTGGGAGGTCTGACATGACAATGGCAGGAAGAAGGAGATCGCTTTAGCCTCCGGTTCAATGGCTTGCTTTGTTTGGGCTTCGTTGGCCAGCTCCTGCCGGTGCAATTATCAGGGACGTCCTTGAGCTATGAGGCTGCCTGAGACGCGGGACAATCAGTACAAAAGCCGCAGGTCCCGATAGTTGTATGAGTACATGAGGACTGTATTCATAAGAGCCGACGCTTAAAGGGCCAGTCCACCCAAAAGTGACATTTTAGTTGCAGGTGGACCCTCCTGGGTTCGCTTAAAGGGCCAGTCCACCCAAAAGTGACATTTTAGTTGCACGTGGACCCTCCTGGGTGCGCTTTAAGGGCCAGTCCACCCAAAAGTGACATTTTAGTTGCAGGTGGACCCTCCTGGGCTCGCTTTAAGGGCCAGTCCACCCAAAAGTGACATTTTAGTTGCAGGTGGACCCTCCTAGGCTCGCTTAAAGGGCCGGTCCACCCAAAAGTGACATTTTAGTTGCAGGTGGACCCTCCTGGGCTCGCTTAAAGGGCCAGTCCACCCAAAAGTGACATTTTAGTTGCAGGTGGACCCTCCTGGGTTCGTCTAAAGGGCCAGTCCACCCAAAAGTTTCATTTTAGTTGCAGGTGGACCCTCCTGGGCTCGCTTAAAGGGCCAGTCCACCCAAAAGTGACATTTTAGTTGCAGGTGAACCCTCCTGGGCTCGCTTAAAGGGCCAGTCCACCCAAAAATGACATTTTAGTTTCAGGTGGACCCTCCTGGGCTCGCTTAAAGGCCCAGTCCACCCAAAAGTGACATTTTAGTTGCAGGTGAACCCTCCTGGGCTCGCTTAAAGGCCCAGTCCACCCAAAAGTGACATTTTAGTTGCAGGTGAACCCTCCTGGGCTCGCTTAAAGGCCCAGTCCACCGAAAAGTGACATTTTAGTTGCAGGTGGACCCTCCTGGGTGCGCTCAAAGGGCCAGTCCACCCAAACGTGACATTTTAGCTGCAGGTGGACCCTCCTGGGCGCGCTTAAAGGGCCAGTCCACCCAAAAGTGACATTTTAGTTGCAGGTGGACCCTCCTGGGCTCGCTTAAAGGGCCAGTCCACGCAAAAGTGACATTTTAGTTGCAGGTGGACCCTCCTGGGCTCGCTTAAAGGGCCAGTCCACCCAAACGTGACATTTTAGCTGCAGGTGGACCCTCCTGGGCGCGCTTAAAGGGCCAGTCCACCCAAAAGTGACATTTTAGTTGCAGGTGGACCCTCCTGGGCTCGCTTAAAGGGCCAGTCCACGCAAAAGTGACATTTTAGTTGCAGGTGGACCCTCCTGGGCTCGCTTAAAGGGCCAGTCCACCCAAAAGTGACATTTTAGTTGCAGGTGGACCCTCCTGGGCGCGCTTAAAGGGCCAGTCCACCCAAAAGTGACATTTTAGTTGCAGGTGGACCCTCCTGGGCGCGCTTAAAGGGCCAGTCCACCCAAAAGTGACATTTTAGTTGCAGGTGGACCCTCCTGGGCTCGCTTAAAGGGCCAGTCCATCCAAAAGTGACATTTTAGTTGCAGGTGGACCCTCCTGGGCTCGCTTAATGGGCCAGTCCACCCAAAAGTGACATTTTAGTTGCAGGTGGACCCTCCTGGGCTCGCTCAAAGGGCCAGTGCACGCAAAAGTGACATTTTAGTTGCAGGTGGACCCTCCTGGGCGCGCTTAAAGGGCCGGTCCACGCAAAAGTGACATTTTAGTTGCAGGTGGACCCTCCTGGGCTCGCTTAAAGGGCCAGTCCACCCAAAAGTGACATTTTAGTTTCAGGTGGACCCTCCTGGGCTCGCTTAAAGGCCCAGTCCACCCAAAAGTGACATTTTAGTTGCAGGTGAACCCTCCTGGGCTCGCTTAAAGGGCCAGTCCACCCAAAAATGACATTTTAGTTTCAGGTGGACCCTCCTGGGCTCGCTTAAAGGCCCAGTCCACCCAAAAGTGACATTTTAGTTGCAGGTGAACCCTCCTGGGCTCGCTTAAAGGCCCAGTCCACCGAAAAGTGACATTTTAGTTGCAGGTGGACCCTCCTGGGCTCGCTTAAAGGGCCAGTCCACCCAAAAGTGACATTTTAGTTGCAGGTGGACCCTCCTGGGCTCGCTCAAAGGGCCAGTCCACCCAAACGTGACATTTTAGCTGCAGGTGGACCCTCCTGGGCGCGCTTAAAGGGCCAGTCCACCCAAAAGTGACATTTTAGTTGCAGGTGGACCCTCCTGGGCTCGCTTAAAGGGCCAGTCCACCCAAAAGTGACATTTTAGTTGCAGGTGGACCCTCCTGGGCTCGCTTAAAGGGCCAGTCCACGCAAAAGTGACATTTTAGTTGCAGGTGGACCCTCCTGGGCTCGCTTAAAGGGCCAGTCCACCCAAACGTGACATTTTAGCTGCAGGTGGACCCTCCTGGGCGCGCTTAAAGGGCCAGTCCACCCAAAAGTGACATTTTAGTTGCAGGTGGACCCTCCTGGGCTCGCTTAAAGGGCCAGTCCACGCAAAAGTGACATTTTAGTTGCAGGTGGACCCTCCTGGGCTCGCTTAAAGGGCCAGTCCACCCAAAAGTGACATTTTAGTTGCAGGTGGACCCTCCTGGGCTCGCTTAAAGGGCCAGTCCACCCAAAAGTGACATTTTAGTTGCAGGTGGACCCTCCTGGGTGCGCTTTAAGGGCCAGTCCACCCAAAAGTGACATTTTAGTTGCAGGTGGACCCTCCTGGGCTCGCTTTAAGGGCCAGTCCACCCAAAAGTGACATTTTAGTTGCAGGTGGACCCTCCTGGGCTCGCTTAAAGGGCCGGTCCACCCAAAAGTGACATTTTAGTTGCAGGTGGACCCTCCTGGGCTCACTTAAAGGGCCAGTCCACCCAAAAGTGACATTTTAGTTGCAGGTGGACCCTCCTGGGTTCGCTTAAAAAGCCAGTCCACCCAAAAGTTTCATTTTAGTTGCAGGTGGACCCTCCTGGGCTCGCTTAAAGGGCCAGTCCAACCAAAAGTGACATTTTAGTTGCAGGTGGACCCTCCTGGGCTCGCTTAAAGGGCCAGTCCACCCAAAAGTGACATTTTAGTTGCAGGTGGACCCTCCTGGGCTCGCTTAAAGGGCCAGTCCACCCAAAAGTGACATTTTAGTTGCAGGTGGACCCTCCTGGGCGCGCTTAAAGGGCCAGTCCACCCAAAAGTGACATTTTAGTTGCAGGTGGACCCTCCTGGGCTCGCTTAAAGGGCCAGTCCACCCAAAAGTGACATTTTAGTTTCAGGTGGACCCTCCTGGGCTCGCTTAAAGGGCCAGTCCACCCAAAAGTGACATTTTAGTTTCAGGTGGACCCTCCTGGGCTCGCTTAAAGGCCCAGTCCACCCAAAAGTGACATTTTAGTTGCAGGTGGACCCTCCTGGGCTCGCTTAAAGGGCCGGTCCACCCAAAAGTGACATTTTAGTTGCAGGTGGACCCTCCTGGGCTCGCTTAAAGGGCCGGTCCACCCAAAAGTGACATTTTAGTTGCAGGTGGACCCTCCTGGGCTCGCTTAAAGGGCCGGTCCACCCAAAAGTTACATTTTAGCTGCAGGTGGACCCTCCTGGGCTCGCTTAAAGGGCCGGTCCACCCAAAAGTGACATTTTAGTTGCAGGTGGACCCTCCTGGGCTCGCTTAAAGGGCCAGTCCACCCAAAAGTGACATTTTAGTTGCAGGTGGACCCTCCTGGGCTCGCTTAAATGGCCAGTCCATCCAAAAGTGACATTTTAGTTGCAGGGGGACCCTCCTGGGCTCGCTTAAAGGGCCGGTCCACCCAAAAGTTTCATTTTAGCTGCAGGTGGACCCTCCTGGGTGCGCTTAAAGGGCCAGTCCACCCAAAAGTGACATTTTAGTTGCAGGTGGACCCTCCTGGGCTCGCTTAAAGGGCCAGTCCACCCAAAAGTGACATTTTAGTTGCAGGTGGACCCTCCTGGGCTCGCTTAAAGGGCCAGTCCACCCAAAAGTGACATTTTAGTTGCAGGTAGACCCTCCTGGGCTCGCTTAAAGGGCCGGTCCACCCAAAAGTGACATTTTAGTTGCAGATGGACCCTCCTGGGCTCGCTTAAAGGGCCGGTCCACCCAAAAATGACATTTTAGTTGCAGGTGGACCCTCCTGGGCTCGCTTAAAGGCCCAGTCCACCCAAAAGTGACATTTTAGTTGCAGGTGGACCCTCCTGGGCTCGCTTAAAGGGCCAGTCCACCCAAAAGTGACATTTTAGTTGCAGGTGGACCCTCCTGGGCTCGCTTAAAGGGCCGGTCCACCCAAAAGTTTCATTTTAGCTGCAGGTGGACCCTCCTGGGCTCGCTTAAATGGCCGGTCCACCCAAAAGTGACATTTTAGTTGCAGGTGGACCCTCCTGGGCTCGCTTAAAGGCCCAGTCCACCCAAAAGTGACATTTTAGTTGCAGGTGAACCCTCCTGGGCTCGCTTAAAGGGCCAGTCCACCCAAAAATGACATTTTAGTTTCAGGTGGACCCTCCTGGGCTCGCTTAAAGGCCCAGTCCACCCAAAAGTGACATTTTAGTTGCAGGTGAACCCTCCTGGGCTCGCTTAAAGGCCCAGTCCACCGAAAAGTGACATTTTAGTTGCAGGTGGACCCTCCTGGGCTCGCTTAAAGGGCCAGTCCACCCAAAAGTGACATTTTAGTTGCAGGTGGACCCTCCTGGGCTCGCTCAAAGGGCCAGTCCACCCAAACGTGACATTTTAGCTGCAGGTGGACCCTCCTGGGCGCGCTTAAAGGGCCAGTCCACCCAAAAGTGACATTTTAGTTGCAGGTGGACCCTCCTGGGCTCGCTTAAAGGGCCAGTCCACCCAAAAGTGACATTTTAGTTGCAGGTGGACCCTCCTGGGCTCGCTTAAAGGGCCAGTCCACGCAAAAGTGACATTTTAGTTGCAGGTGGACCCTCCTGGGCTCGCTTAAAGGGCCAGTCCACCCAAACGTGACATTTTAGCTGCAGGTGGACCCTCCTGGGCGCGCTTAAAGGGCCAGTCCACCCAAAAGTGACATTTTAGTTGCAGGTGGACCCTCCTGGGCTCGCTTAAAGGGCCAGTCCACGCAAAAGTGACATTTTAGTTGCAGGTGGACCCTCCTGGGCTCGCTTAAAGGGCCAGTCCACCCAAAAGTGACATTTTAGTTGCAGGTGGACCCTCCTGGGTGCGCTTTAAGGGCCAGTCCACCCAAAAGTGACATTTTAGTTGCAGGTGGACCCTCCTGGGCTCGCTTTAAGGGCCAGTCCACCCAAAAGTGACATTTTAGTTGCAGGTGGACCCTCCTGGGCTCGCTTAAAGGGCCGGTCCACCCAAAAGTGACATTTTAGTTGCAGGTGGACCCTCCTGGGCTCACTTAAAGGGCCAGTCCACCCAAAAGTGACATTTTAGTTGCAGGTGGACCCTCCTGGGTTCGCTTAAAAAGCCAGTCCACCCAAAAGTTTAATTTTAGTTGCAGGTGGACCCTCCTGGGCTCGCTTAAAGGGCCAGTCCAACCAAAAGTGACATTTTAGTTGCAGGTGGACCCTCCTGGGCTCGCTTAAAGGGCCAGTCCACCCAAAAGTGACATTTTAGTTGCAGGTGGACCCTCCTGGGCTCGCTTAAAGGGCCGGTCCACCCAAAAGTTACATTTTAGCTGCAGGTGGACCCTCCTGGGCTCGCTTAAAGGGCCGGTCCACCCAAAAGTGACATTTTAGTTGCAGGTGGACCCTCCTGGGCTCGCTTAAAGGGCCAGTCCACCCAAAAGTGACATTTTAGTTGCAGGTGGACCCTCCTGGGCTCGCTTAAATGGCCAGTCCATCCAAAAGTGACATTTTAGTTGCAGGGGGACCCTCCTGGGCTCGCTTAAAGGGCCGGTCCACCCAAAAGTTTCATTTTAGCTGCAGGTGGACCCTCCTGGGTGCGCTTAAAGGGCCAGTCCACCCAAAAGTGACATTTTAGTTGCAGGTGGACCCTCCTGGGCTCGCTTAAAGGGCCAGTCCACCCAAAAGTGACATTTTAGTTGCAGGTGGACCCTCCTGGGCTCGCTTAAAGGGCCAGTCCACCCAAAAGTGACATTTTAGTTGCAGGTAGACCCTCCTGGGCTCGCTTAAAGGGCCGGTCCACCCAAAAGTGACATTTTAGTTGCAGGTGGACCCTCCTGGGCTCGCTTAAAGGGCCGGTCCACCCAAAAATGACATTTTAGTTGCAGGTGGACCCTCCTGGGCTCGCTTAAAGGCCCAGTCCACCCAAAAGTGACATTTTAGTTGCAGGTGGACCCTCCTGGGCTCGCTTAAAGGGCCAGTCCACCCAAAAGTGACATTTTAGTTGCAGGTGGACCCTCCTGGGCGCGCTTAAAGGGCCAGTCCACCCAAAAGTTTCATTTTAGCTGCAGGTGGACCCTCCTGGGCTCGCTTAAATGGCCGGTCCACCCAAAAGTGACATTTTAGTTGCAGGTGGACCCTCCTGGGCTCGCTTAAAGGGCCGGTCCACCCAAAAGTGACATTTTAGTTGCAGGTGGACCCTCCTGGGCTCGCTTAAAGGGCCAGTCAACCCAAAAGTGACATTTTAGTTGCAGGTGGACCCTCCTGGGCTCGCTTAAAGGGCCGGTCCACCCAAAAGTTTCATTTTAGCTGCAGGTGGACCCTCCTGGGCGCGCTTAAAGGGCCAGTCCACCCAAAAGTGACATTTTAGTTGCAGGTGGACCCTCCTGGGCTCGCTTAAAGGGCCAGTCCACCCAAAAGTGACATTTGAGGTTGCAGGTGGACCCTCCTGGGCTCGCTTAAAGGGCCGGTCCACCCAAAAGTTTCATTTTAGCTGCAGGTGGACCCTCCTGGGTGCGCTTAAAGGGCCAGTCCACCCAAAAGTGACATTTTAGTTGCAGGTGGACCCTCCTGGGCTCGCTTAAAGGGCCAGTCCACCCAAAAGTGACATTTTAGTTGCAGGTGGACCCTCCTGGGCTCGCTTAAAGGGCCAGTCCACCCAAAAGTGACATTTTAGTTGCAGGTGGACCCTCCTGGGCTCGCTTAAAGGGCCGGTCCACCCAAAAGTTTCATTTTAGCTGCAGGTGGACCCTCCTGGGTGCGCTTAAAGGGCCAGTCCACCCAAAAGTGACATTTTAGTTGCAGGTGGACCCTCCTGGGCTCGCTTAAAGGGCCAGTCCACCCAAAAGTGACATTTTAGTTGCAGGTGGACCCTCCTGGGTGCGCTTAAAGGGCCAGTCCACCCAAAAGTGACATTTTAGTTGCAGGTGGGCCATCCTGGGCTCGCTTAAAGGGCCAGTCCACCCAAAAGTGACATTTTAGTTGCAGGTGGACCCTCCTGGGCGCGCTTAAAGGGCCAGTCCACCCAAAAGTGACATTTTAGTTGCAGGTGGACCCTCCTGGGCGGGCTTAAAGGGCCAGTCCACCCAAAAGTGACATTTTAGTTGCAGGTGGACCCTCCTGGGCTCGCTTAAAGGGCCAGTCCACCCAAAAGTGACATTTTAGTTTCAGGTGGACCCTCCTGGGCTCGCTTAAAGGCCCAGTCCACCCAAAAGTGACATTTTAGTTGCAGGTGGACCCTCCTGGGCTCGCTTAAAGGCCCAGTCTACCCAAAAGTGACATTTTAGTTGCAGGTGGACCCTCCTGGGCTCGCTTAAAGGGCCAGTCCACCCAAAAGTGACATTTTAGTTGCAGGTGGACCCTCCTGGGCTCGCTTAAAGGGCCAGTCCACCCAAAAGTGACATTTTAGTTTCAGGTGGACCCTCCTGGGCTCGCTTAAAGGCCCAGTCCACCCAAAAGTGACATTTTAGTTGCAGGTGGACCCTCCTGGGCTCGCTTAAAGGCCCAGTCCACCCAAAAGTGACATTTTAGTTGCAGGTGGACCCTCCTGGGCTCGCTTAAAGGGCCGGTCCACCCAAAAGTGACATTTTAGTTGCAGGTGGACCCTCCTGGGCTCGCTTAAAGGGCCGGTCCACCCAAAAGTTACATTTTAGCTGCAGGTGGACCCTCCTGGGCTCGCTTAAAGGGCCGGTCCACCCAAAAGTGACATTTTAGTTGCAGGTGGACCCTCCTGGGCTCGCTTAAAGGGCCAGTCCACCCAAAAGTGACATTTTAGTTGCAGGTGGACCCTCCTGGGCTCGCTTAAATGGCCAGTCCACCCAAAAGTGACATTTTAGTTGCAGGGGGACCCTCCTGGGCTCGCTTAAAGGGCCGGTCCACCCAAAAGTTTCATTTTAGCTGCAGGTGGACCCTCCTGGGTGCGCTTAAAGGGCCAGTCCACCCAAAAGTGACATTTTAGTTGCAGGTGACCCTCCTGGGCTCGCTTAAAGGGCCAGTCCACCCAAAAGTGACATTTTAGTTGCAGGTGGACCCTCCTGGGCTCGCTTAAAGGGCCAGTCCACCCAAAAGTGACATTTTAGTTGCAGGTAGACCCTCCTGGGCTCGCTTAAAGGGCCGGTCCACCCAAAAGTGACATTTTAGTTGCAGGTGGACCCTCCTGGGCTCGCTTAAAGGGCCGGTCCACCCAAAAGTTTCATTTTAGCTGCAGGTGGACCCTCCTGGGCGCGCTTAAAGGGCCAGTCCACCCAAAAGTGACATTTTAGTTGCAGGTGGACCCTCCTGGGCTCGCTTAAAGGGCCAGTACACCCAAAAGTGACATTTTAGTTGCAGGTAGACCCTCCTGGGCTCGCTTAAAGGGCCGGTCCACCCAAAAGTGACATTTTAGTTGCAGGTGGACCCTCCTGGGCTCGCTTAAAGGGCCGGTCCACCCAAAAGTTTCATTTTAGCTGCAGGTGGACCCTCCTGGGCGCGCTTAAAGGGCCAGTCCACCCAAAAGTGACATTTTAGTTGCAGGTGGACCCTCCTGGGCTCGCTTAAAGGGCCAGTCCACCCAAAAGTGACATTTTAGTTGCAGGTGGACCCTCCTGGGCTCGCTTAAAGGGCCAGTCCACCCAAAAGTGACATTTGAGGTTGCAGGTGGACCCTCCTGGGCTCGCTTAAAGGGCCGGTCCACCCAAAAGTTTCATTTTAGCTGCAGGTGGACCCTCCTGGGTGCGCTTAAAGGGCCAGTCCACCCAAAAGTGACATTTTAGTTGCAGGTGGACCCTCCTGGGCTCGCTTAAAGGGCCAGTCCACCCAAAAGTGACATTTTAGTTGCAGGTGGACCCTCCTGGGCTCGCTTAAAGGGCCAGTCCACCCAAAAGTGACATTTTAGTTGCAGGTGGACCCTCCTGGGCTCGCTTAAAGGGCCGGTCCACCCAAAAGTTTCATTTTAGCTGCAGGTGGACCCTCCTGGGTGCGCTTAAAGGGCCAGTCCACCCAAAAGTGACATTTTAGTTGCAGGTGGACCCTCCTGGGCTCGCTTAAAGGGCCAGTCCACCCAAAAGTGACATTTTAGTTGCAGGTGGACCCTCCTGGGTGCGCTTAAAGGGCCAGTCCACCCAAAAGTGACATTTTAGTTGCAGGTGGGCCAGCCATCCTGGGCTCGCTTAAAGGGCCAGACCACCCAAAAGTGACATTTTAGTTGCAGGTGGACCCTCCTGGGCGCGCTTAAAGGGCCAGTCCACCCAAAAGTGACATTTTAGTTGCAGGTGGACCCTCCTGGGCACGCTTAAAGGGCCAGTCCACCCAAAAGTGACATTTTAGTTGCAGGTGGACCCTCCTGGGCTCGCTTAAAGGGCCAGTCCACCCAAAAGTGACATTTTAGTTTCAGGTGGACCCTCCTGGGCTCGCTTAAAGGCCCAGTCCACCCAAAAGTGACATTTTAGTTGCAGGTGGACCCTCCTGGGCTCGCTTAAAGGCCCAGTCCACCCAAAAGTGACATTTTAGTTGCAGGTGGACCCTCCTGGGCTCGCTTAAAGGGCCAGTCCACCCAAAAGTGACATTTTAGTTGCAGGTGGACCCTCCTGGGCTCGCTTAAAGGGCCGGTCCACCCAAAAGTGACATTTTAGTTGCAGGTGGACCCTCCTGGGCTCGCTTAAAGGGCCGGTCCACCCAAAAGTTACATTTTAGCTGCAGGTGGACCCTCCTGGGCTCGCTTAAATGGCCAGTCCACCCAAAAGTGACATTTTAGTTGCAGGGGGACCCTCCTGGGCTCGCTTAAAGGGCCGGTCCACCCAAAAGTTTAATTTTAGCTGCAGGTGGACCCTCCTGGGTGCGCTTAAAGGGCCAGTCCACCCAAAAGTGACATTTTAGTTGCAGGTGGACCCTCCTGGGCTCGCTTAAAGGGCCAGTCCACCCAAAAGTGACATTTTAGTTGCAGGTGGACCCTCCTGGGCTCGCTTAAAGGGCCAGTCCACCCAAAAGTGACATTTTAGTTGCAGGTAGACCCTCCTGGGCTCGCTTAAAGGGCCGGTCCACCCAAAAGTGACATTTTAGTTGCAGGTGGACCCTCCTGGGCTCGCTTAAAGGTCCGGTCCACCCAAAAATGACATTTTAGTTGCAGGTGGACCCTCCTGGGCTCGCTTAAAGGCCCAGTCCACCCAAAAGTGACATTTTAGTTGCAGGTGGACCCTCCTGGGCTCGCTTAAAGGGCCAGTCCACCCAAAAGTGACATTTTAGTTGCAGGTGGACCCTCCTGGGCTCGCTTAAAGGGCCGGTCCACCCAAAAGTTTCATTTTAGCTGCAGGTGGACCCTCCTGGGCTCGCTTAAATGGCCGGTCCACCCAAAAGTGACATTTTAGTTGCAGGTGGACCCTCCTGGGCTCGCTTAAAGGGCCGGTCCACCCAAAAGTGACATTTTAGTTGCAGGTGGACCCTCCTGGGCTCGCTTAAAGGGCCAGTCCACCCAAAAGTGACATTTTAGTTGCAGGTGGACCCTCCTGGGCTCGCTTAAAGGGCCGGTCCACCCAAAAGTTTCATTTTAGCTGCAGGTGGACCCTCCTGGGCGCGCTTAAAGGGCCAGTCCACCCAAAAGTGACATTTTAGTTGCAGGTGGACCCTCCTGGGCTCGCTTAAAGGGCCAGTCCACCCAAAAGTGACATTTTAGTTGCAGGTGGACCCTCCTGGGCTCGCTTAAAGGGCCAGTCCACCCAAAAGTGACATTTGAGGTTGCAGGTGGACCCTCCTGGGCTCGCTTAAAGGGCCGGTCCACCCAAAAGTTTCATTTTAGCTGCAGGTGGACCCTCCTGGGCGCGCTTAAAGGGCCAGTCCACCCAAAAGTGACATTTTAGTTGCAGGTGGACCCTCCTGGGCTCGCTTAAAGGGCCAGTCCACCCAAAAGTGACATTTTAGTTGCAGGTGGACCCTCCTGGGCTCGCTTAAAGGGCCAGTCCACCCAAAAGTGACATTTTAGTTGCAGGTGGACCCTCCTGGGCTCGCTTAAAGGGCCGGTCCACCCAAAAGGTTCATTTTAGCTGCAGGTGGACCCTCCTGGGTGCGCTTAAAGGGCCAGTCCACCCAAAAGTGACATTTTAGTTGCAGGTGGACCCTCCTGGGCTCGCTTAAAGGGCCAGTCCACCCAAAAGTGACATTTTAGTTGCAGGTGGACCCTCCTGGGTGCGCTTAAAGGGCCAGTCCACCCAAAAGTGACATTTTAGTTGCAGGTGGGCCATCCTGGGCTCGCTTAAAGGGCCGGTCCACCCAAAAGTGACATTTTAGTTGCAGGTGGACCCTCCTGGGCTCGCTTAAAGGGCCAGTCCACCCAAAAGTGACATTTTAGTTGCAGGTGGACCCTCCTGGGCTCGCTAAAAGGGACGGTCCACCCAAAAGTGACATTTTAGTTGCAGGTGGACCCTCCTGGGCTCGCTTAAAGGGCCAGTCCACGCAAAAGTGACATTTTAGTTGCAGGTGGACCCTCCTGGGCTCGCTTAAAGGGCCGGTCCACCCAAAAGTGACATTTTAGTTGCAGGTGGACCCTCCTGGGCTCGCTTAAAGGGCCGGTCCACCCAAAAGTGACATTTTAGTTGCAGGTGGACCCTCCTGGGCGCGCTTAAAGGGCCGGTCCACACAAAAGTGACATTTTAGTTGCAGGTGGACCCTCCTGGGCTCGCTTAAAGGGCCAGTCCACGCAAAAGTGACATTTTAGTTGCAGGTGGACCCTCCTGGGCTCGCTTAAAGGGCCAGTCCACCCAAAAGTGACATTTTAGTTGCAGGTGGACCCTCCTGGGCTCGCTTAAAGGGCCAGTCCACCCAAAAGTGACATTTTAGTTGCAGGTGGACCCTCCTGGGCTCGCTTAAAGGGCCGGTCCACCTAAAAGTGACATTTTAGTTGCAGGTGGACCCTTATGGGCTGAATCGGCCTCTGGCTTCCTATAGGTTTTGGACACTCCAGCAGTGATATCTCCCTGTGATAATTCTCAAGTCTTAAAGAGGTATTAAACCCAAAAGCAAACATTTTCTTATATTTCAGCTTACCAATTCTTAGATGTGATGGCTGCATTTGTTTTCTTTTTTATTCTTCCTTTCTGATGATCTGGCCGGTAAATCTGTTGTTTTTCAGAAGCACCAGCTCTCCAGCAGAAGGTATCCGTTTTCCATGTATGAGACAAACCATTTACCACTGGCAGGGGTGCTTACAACGATCATCTTTTTTTTTTTTTCTTCATAATCTTTATTGTTTTCTGGATATTTTGTACAAACAAGAGGTTATGATACAGAATGTGCCAAATAACGCTTCTATTGGAAGAATGGTAAATAAAGTATGTGCCGTTCATCTGATAATAATAATTTGTCCTCGTAATGTAATAGTAATTGATAAGCATTGATGAACAGTTGGACCATTTTACAGTTTAACATTTTAACAATTCTAGATTCCTTGTAAAAAAAAAAACTTCTAACTGAGAAATTTCGAGTATTTAGAGTATGATAAAGTCTAATAAAATAAGATATAAAATAGGAATAAAATATAAATATAAATATAAAGATCCACTTTTATTTATTTATGTAAAATCTTTATCCCAAAAAGGAAATAAAAAACAGTTTGCTGTAACCAAGGGGGTGAGCAAGGAAGGCGCTGCTGCCCTGAGCACTGTGGTATCATGAGAGGAGTAGGGGGGGGCAGGGCTCCATTGGAGGGGTGGGGCGCCACAATGAGATTGGGGAGGGGATGGAATTTGTGTTGGGAGGGGGAATTTGGGGTATGAATTGTTCTAGGAGGGAAAATTTGGGGGGGGGGGGTGCTAGAAGTTGTGATTTGGAGGTATTTGTGTTGGGGGGGGGAGTGGGGGACAGGATTTGTGTTGGGAGGGGGGACTTGGGGGGTTTGGGCTAGAAGAGGTGATATGGTGGATGGGCAAGGAGATTTTTTTTTTTTGGGGGGGGGGGGTTTGTGCTAGTAGGGATGATTGGGGTATTTGTGCTAGGTGTAGAAATTTGGGGGGGGGGGGGTTGTGCTAAGATGGTGGAAATGTGTGCTAGGAGGGGAATTTGGAGTGGGGAGGGGGGGTGCCTACTGGAAAGGGTAGTAGAGAATTTGTGCTAAGAGACTTTTTTTTGGGGGGGGGTCGATTTGTGTAGGGGGGATTTGCAGAGAGGATTTGAGCTGGAGGGGGGATGGGGGTAAAGGGAAAGGATTGTTCTGGGAGGGGGGATTTCAGCAGGGGGTGTATTTTTACTGGGAGGAGGGAGAATTTATGCTTAGGGGTTAAGCATGCAGATGCTCATACATCTTGGGGGGGGGGGGCTGGCGCAGTTTGACATTTTCGCTAAGGGCTCTAGATGACCTTTCCCCAGCACTGGTAGTAACTTATATGAACTAGAGTTTGGCTTCAATTTGTTAGTGTATTTAAATATATTTTTTTCAAAATTGTCGCTCTTTTTTTGTTTATAGCGCAAAAAAAGAAAAAACGCAGAGGTGATCAAATACCACCAAAAATAAAGTTCTATTTGTTGGAAAACAAAGACAATTTTTTTTTTTTATCAGAAATTCGATTTTTTTATTTATTTTTATTGGGTATGCTTTATAGCAGAAAGTAATATATATATATATATATATATATATATATATATATATATATATATATATATTATTTTTTTCTAAATTGTTGGTCTTTTTTTGTTTATAGCGCCAAAAATATAAGATGGAGAGGTGATCAAATACCACCAGCAGAAAAAAAAATTTTTTCAAAATTGTTGATCTTTTTTTATTTATATAATAAAAAAACCAGCAGAGGTGATTAAATACCACCAAAAGGAAGCTCTATTAATGGGGGGGAGGACAAAAATGTAATTTTTATCGGAAATTTGTTTTTTTACTTTTTTTTTATTGGATATGTTTTATAGCAGAAAGTAAAAAAGTTATTTTATTTTTTTTTTCAGAATTGTCGCTCTTTTTTTGTTTATAGCGCAAAAAAAGAAAAAACGCAGAGGTGATCCAATACCACCAAAAAGAAAGTTCTATTTGTGGGAAAACAAAGAATTTTTTTTTTTTTATCAGAAATTCGATTTTTTTTTTTTTTTAATTATTGGGTATGTTTTATAGCAGAAAGCAATATATATATATATATATATATATATATATATATATTTTTTTTCTAAATTGTTGGTCTTTTTTTGTTTATAGCGGCAAAAATATAAAATGCAGAAGTGATCAAATACCACCAGCAGATTTTTTTTTAGTTTTTTTAATT